>CAUYQV010147431.1:0-26142 GCA_963574575.1 Galagoides demidoff
CGCCTGTGGTCCCAGCTACTTGGGAGGCGAAGGCAGGAGACTCGCTTGAGCCCAGGAGTTGGAGGTTGCTATGAGCTGTGATGCCATGGCACTCTACCCAGGGGGATAGCTTGAGGCTCCGTCTCAAAAAAAAAAAAATAATAATAGGATTTATTCATTAAGGAAAATTAGATCCTCATCTTAAATTTATTCATTTCTACAACCTATTGCCCATAAGGCACTGTAAGTTCCACACATAGTAATTCATTAAATATAAAACATTCACAGTGCAAGTACTAGTTGACCTGTATTCACTGTAAATATCTTTCAGCTTTTCAGTATGTTTAACTTTTTTTCTTTGTTCTTTTTCTTGAGACAGAGTCTCACTATGTCACCCTTGGTAGAGTGCTATGGCGTCATAGCTCACAGCAACCTCCAACTCCTGGGCTTAAGTGATTCTCTTGCCTCAGCCTCCCAAGTAGCTAGGACCACAGGCACCCACCACAATGCCTGGCTATTTTTGGATGCAATTGTCATTGTTGTTCAGCAGGCCCCAGCTGGGCTTGAACCCACCACCCTCAGTGTATATGGCCAGTGCTTTTACTGAGCTACAGGCACTGAGCCATGTTTGACAATTTCCATGTTAGACCATCTGGATGCAGTAGCATCCACTTGTAATCTCATATACTTGGGAGGCTGAGAGAGAGGATCCCTCGAGTACAAGAGCTGGAGTCCAGACTAGCCAACATAGGGAGACCCTACCTCTTCCAAAAAAGGAAAAATCAACTATAAATTTAGAAGAGACAATAAAAATGGAAATGTATATTGCACTGGCCCCATATACCAGAGGTGGTGGGTTCAAACCTGGCCCTGGCCAAAAACTGCAAAAAAAATAAAGTAAATGAATATCTCTGGACAGAAATAACTTAAGTCTTTTCCTCATCTATATATTTTTTTTACTTTTTTATTTTTTATTTTTGAGACAGAGCCTCAAGCTATCACCCTGGGTAGAGTGCTATGGCATCCCAGCTCACAGCAACCTCCAACTCCTGAGCTCAAGCAATTCTCCTGCCTCCGCCTCCCAAGTAGCTGGGACCTGCCACAACATCCGGCTACTTTTTGGTTGCAACTGTCATTGTTGTTTGGCTGGCCTAGGCTGGATTCAAACCCACCAGCTCAGGTGTATGTGGCTGGCACCTTAGCCACTTGAGCCACAGGTGCCGAGCCTATTTTTTTTTACTTTTTTTTTAAATTGCAGATTAATGTGAGGGTACAATTAGGTTACAATGTTTGCATTTTTTAGGTAGAGTCCCTGATGTAGCTGTGCCCTGCAATATAAGGATATAAGAAGGTGTGCTTATATCCTTATATTGTGCCCATTATAAGGATATAAGTGCACTATTTTTTTTTACTTTTTTTTTAAATTGCAGATTAATGTGAGGGTACAATTAGGTTACAATGTTTGCATTTTTTAGGTAGAGTCCCTGATGTAGCTATCCCCTACAATATAAGGATATAAGAAGGTGTGCTTATATCCTTATATTGTGCCCATTATAAGGATATAAGTGCACACCAATCCCATGCCTTCTCTCCCTTTCCCCCCTCCCTCCATCTTGAATATCGTCTACTAGCTTCATATGAATACTGAGTATACTGGATACTTGCTCTTTCGTTCTTGTGATCCTTTACTAAAAATAATTTGTTTCAACTCCACCCAGGTTAATGCAAAAGATGTAAAGTCACCATCTTTTTATGGCTGAATAATTTTCCATGGTATTCATATACCACAGCCTTCTCTAGGTTTTTGTGTTCATCGTAAGGAAGGAAGAAAACATAGAAGTGAAGGTCCTATTTCATTCCCCACCTCCCCAACTGCCAGATTTATCATTAGCATTTGTGTCCAACTTTGTAATTTCAGCAATTAGAAAAAACTATCTCCATCTAATTTAATATCGATAATTGCAAAGGACAATCTCAGAATAACAGTCTTGAGAAAATGGCAATGCCAGTTAATATTCTTCTCATCTCACAGAAGATGAGTAGAATTTTTTTCATAAACTTCTGATTTTTGGGTGGTGCCTATCGCTCAGTGGGTAGGGCACAGGCCCCATATACAGAGAGTGGCAGGTTTGAACCTGGCCCCAGCCAAACTGCAACAAAAAAATAGCCAGGTGTTGTGGTGGGCACATGTAATCCGGCTACTCCGGCGCTGAGGCAAGAGAATCATCTCAGCCTAGGAGTTGGTTGTTGTGGTGAGCTATGACACCACGGCACTCTACCAAGGGCAATAGAGTGAGACTCTGTCTCTTAAAAAAAGAGAAAAAGAAAACCTCTGATGTTCAAAATTGCTATTTTTAAAATGTTTACGTTGACTCATTTTCCTCTTGTCATTTTCTGGCTTTTAGTGCTGTGAGGAGGTAGGAGTTGTGAGTAGCCACTTACATGTACACGGTACAATTAGCTAAGTGGATTATAAAAGTGAACAATTGAATGGAAAAGCTCAGTCAAGTTCTGCAAAACAAATAATACTGTATCTTTTTAAGTCATATCATTCTTCTTTTTCAAAGCTTTTAAGTTCTTCATTACTTTTAGTTTAATACTCCAGTTCCTTGCCACAATATAAGATAGGAAGCTGCAGTTATCTGTGGCAAATTAATAGGGAAAGTGGTAGACAAAGACAACATGCATGAAAGTACAAAATTTTAGGCTCAGCGCCTGTGGCTCAAGCAGCTAAGGCGCCAGCCACACACACCTAAGGTGGTGGGTTTAAATCCAGTCCCGGCCTGCCAAATAACAATAACAGCTGCAACTAAAAAAAATAGCCAGGCGTCATGACCTGTGCCTGTGGTTCCAGCTACTTGGGAGGCAGAGGCGGGACACTTGCTTGAGCCCAGGAGTTGGAGGTTGCTGTGAGCTGTGATGCCAACAGCATTCTACTCAGGGGGACAACTTGAGGCTCTGTCTCAAAAAAAAAGAAAAGTACAAAATTTTAGACACAGATAGTGCTCTCTATTCTCAGGTTGACCATGTTAACAGTGAAGTAAATTGGAGGCTGGTCCAAAGTGGGCCAATTAGGCTCAGCAAGGTGGTTAACATTCTGGGAGGCCTAGGCAGGTTGGTTGCCTGCGCTTAGGAGTTCAAGACCAGCCTGAGCAAGAGCAAGATCCCATTTCTAAAAAAAATTGGTGGGCACCTATAGTCCCGGCTATTTGAGAGGCTAAGGCAAGAGGATCATTTGAGCCCAGGAGTTTGAGGTTGCTGTGAGCTATGACACCACAGCACTCCACCAAGGATGACAAAGTGAGACTCTGTCTCAATTAAAAAAAAAAAGTGAGGGTGGCGCCTGTGGTGGCACAGTGGGTAGTGTGCCAGCCCCATATACCAAGGGTGGTGGGTTCAAACCTGGCCCCAGCCAAACTGCAACAACAACAACAAAAAATATCTGGGCATTGTGGCAGGCACCTGTAGTCCCAGCTACTTGGGAAGCTGAGGCAAGAGAGTCACCTAAGCCCAGGAGTTGGAGGTTGCTGTGAGTTGTGATGTCACGACACTCTACTGAGGGCAATAAAGTGTTTCAAAAGAGAAAAAAAAAGAGAAGTGAGCCAATAAGGTACTCGAGTATCTCAATTGATTGTGCACAGTAACAGATCAAACTCCTTGTTCTATTTACCCCCTTCTCACTACAGCACTTGAGTAGTCTTTTTAAATAAAAAAGGAATTTGAGAATTCAACTAGAACTGAAGGTGGAGTTTGAGGCAAGTACTCAAGTCTTCATTGTTAAGAATGTGAAGCTATCCTCCTTAGCACAGTGCTGAGTGGGGAAAAAAAGCCTGGGTGCAGTTGGTTCAGGCCTCTAAGCCCAGCATTCTGGGGGGCAGAGGTGGAAGGGAATACTTGAGCTCAGAAATTCGAGTAAAAGCAAAACCTCATCTCTACTAAAAATAGAAAAATTAACCAGGCACAAGCCTATAGTCACAGATACTCAAGAGGTTAAGTAAAGAGGATCGCTTGAGCCCAGGAGTTTGAGGTTGCTATTAGCTGAGCTGAAGCCCTAGCACTATAGTGACAAAGCAAGACACTATATCAAAATAATAAAATAGAATTAAATTAAAAATAAATAAAATAAATAAAAATAGTTGATTATGAACTAACGTCCTAGAAGTCACATTTAGAGGGAAGAATAAGTTAATCCAGTTTGCTTCTACAGATAAAGCAAAGGAAACCTAAATAAGGGAGATAGAATTAACACCTCATGCCTATTGGTGTTAAACTAATAAAACTAAACTATTAGGCAAAACTGATGAAGGGATTAAAAAACAATATCAGAAATAATGTACAGATCCTATAGACATTAAAAACGTGAGGAGGTGGGTGACACCTGTGGCTCAAAGGAATAGAGCACTGGCCCCATATGCTGGAGGTGGCGGGTTCAAACCCAGCCCCGACCAAAAAAAAAAGTGAGAAGGTGTTAAGAAATATTTAGGTAGGCTCGGCACCTGTGGCTCAATTGGCTAAGGCGCCAACCACGTACACCTAAGGTGGCGGGTTCAAATCCCCAGCCCAGGCCTGCCAAACAACAATGATGGCTGCAACCAAAAAGTGGCCGGGCGTTGTGGCGGGTGCCTGTGGTCCCAGCTACTTGGGAGGCAGAGGCAGGAGACTCGCTTGAGCCCAGGAGTTGGAGGTTGCTATGAGCTGTGATGCCATGGCACTCTACCCAGGGGGATAGCTTGAGGCTCCGTTTCCAAAAAAAAAAAAAAAAAAGTAACTATTTTTTGCTAAACATTTATTTACCACAAATAATGTTAAAAGTGAGTTTCATAACTCTGCTAATTCTTATTTTTTTAAAATAAAACTTTTAAATTTATTCTACTTGAGCAAAAATAATCAAAAAAATTCATATACTTTAATACTTTATTAAAGTATAATGAATTACAATAAAAAGGCCTTACATAGTGTACAAAATATGATCAGTCTGACATATGTGTACACTTGCAAATCTATCAGAATCATGAAGATGAATAGTTCCATCCCCTCAAGAGTCTTCTCAGGACACTGTGTAATCTATCCTTTCTTAACCACTTATCATTAAACATTCCCTTGTCCATTTGTGAACACTATATTTTATTTAAATACATGGAATTATATAATATTATTTTTACTTTATTTTGTTATTTTAAAAAAATCAATTTTACATTTATTGACAAATAAAAATGATATATTTATGATATATAATTTGATCCTTTTAATTATTAATATTAGTAATTATTATCAAATTATTGTATACATTCACTAGGAACAATGTATTATTTTGAAATGTGTACAATACTGAATGATTAACTCAGCTAAATTTGAGATTTAGTCTCTTAATTTTTTGAAATATATGATATTATCGACTGTATTCGCCCAGGGTGTACAGTAGGTCTAAAAACCTGTTCCTTCTGTCTAACATAAGCAGTGTGCCATTTGATCAACAACTCCCCATGCCTTTCTTCCACCTTCCCCCAAGCTTCTGGTAATCACCATTTTAGTCTTTATTTCTGTGAGTTCAACTCTATTCGTTTCCATATATAAGTAAAATCGTGAGCTACTTGTCTGTCTGAGTCTGGCTTATTTTACTTAGCCTGGTTTCCTCCAGATTCATCCATCTTGCTGTAAGATTTCTCACTTTTTAAGAATGAGTAGTATTTCATTGTGTATAGATAGTGCCCTGTCTTGCTCCATGTATCTATTGATCTACTCTTAGGTTGATTTGATATCTGGGCTATTGTGAATAATGTTGCAAAAATAAGCACAGGCATTCAGATATCTTTCCCAGCGCAGATTTGAATCCCTTTGGGTATACACACCCAGACAAATGATTGCTGTATCATATGGTGGTAACTCTATTTTTAGTTTTTTCTGGAACACCCATAACATTTACACCATTTTTCAGTTATTTCCATTCAATCTGATATTGGCTGCAGATTTGTCATTTATAGCCTGTATAATTTTGAGAAATGTCCCATCTATACCAATTTTGTTAAGCTTTCTTATCTCAAATGGGTGTTGAATTTTGTCAAACGCTTTCTCTGTGTCTATTGAAAGGATCATATAGTCTTTATTTTTACATCCATTTATGTGGTGAATTACATTTATAGATTCACGTATGCTGTACCATCCTTGCATCTCTGGGATACAGAGTGCCTTTGTAGGACATTTGTTCTAGACATTTTTTCTTTTCTAATAGAACCATACAAAACTCAGAATTTTTACTAAGCTCTGCCTCCCACAAATTGTGACATGCTGCATGTTTCTCGTTCCATTAAAAACATGTTCTAATTTTTCTTTTTATTCCATTCCTTTTTATTAAATCATAAACACATGGGTCATGTATACCTTAATGCGTTTATGGGGTACAATGTGTTGATGTCACACAGAATTAGGAATGCTTGCATCATGCTGATTAATATATATCTCATCTCAGTTACTTGATTATTGTGTTAAGACATTTATACTCTATACTTAACTTTTAGACATATGAGGTATTCCTAGATCTTTTGCTATTATTCATTTCTTATTTCTTTAAATTGTACTTCAAGAATCCTCCATATGCTTTCAATTCTTAGACATTTATTGAGATTTGGTTTATGTTCCAGAACATGGACTATTTTGCTGAATACATGTTATGCAATTTAAAAGCATATGAATTCTGCAGTTGTTTATTTTATTCTATAGATGTCAGGTAGATTAAAGTTGGTGATAGTATTATTTAATTCTTCAATATTTATTGGCAGTTTTGTGTAGCTGTTCTCTCGGAGTAAGGGATGTTAAAATCTTCTACCATGATTCTGAACTTTTTTTCTCTATTTAATTCTATTGATCTATTGATCTTTACTGTGGCTCAATGAGACACACACATGTTTACACTTTATGTTGTATTACTTTCCTATTGCTGCTACAATCCAGCATACCAAACTTAGTTGCATAATGAAACATATTTATTGTCTTAAAACACTGAGGATTTGTTTGATGTGTTGCTGGATTCTGTTGGTTAGGATCTTGTTGAATTTTTTCACAACAATATTCATTAGTGATATTGGTCTATAATTTTCTTTTCTTGTTGGGTCTTTTCCTGGTTTGGGTATCAAGGTGATGTTTGCTTCATAGAATAGGTTGGGTAGTACTCCGTCCTTTTTGGAAAAGTTTGAGTAGTATAGGTACTAGTTCCTCCTTAAAGGTTTGGTGGAATTCTGATGTGAAGCCATCTTGTCCTGGGCTCTTCTTTTTAGGGAGATTTTGTATAGTTGATGATATTTCAGAACTTGATATAGGCCTGTTCAAAATTTCCACTTCATTCTGGCTAAGTCTTGGGAAGTGGCGTGCTTCCAAGTATTGGTTGATTTCCTTCACATTGTCATATTTCTGGGAATAAAGTTTCTTGTAATATTCATTAAGGATTTTTTGAATTTCTAAGGGGTCTGTTGTTATTTCATCTTTACTGTTTCCAATTGACATATTAGAGATTTTACTCTTTTTTTCTTTGTTTAGGTTGGCCAAAGGTTTATCTATTTTATTGACCTTTTCAAAAAACCAACTTCTTGATTTATTGATTTGTTTTATAATCCTTTTATTTTCAATTTCATTTGATTCTGCTCTAATTTTGGTTATTTCTTTTCTTCTGCTGGATTTGGGATTGGAATGTTCTTCCTTTTCCAGTTGGTTGAGATGTCCCATTAAGTTAACTTCCTCTCTTTCCGTTCTCTTGAGGAAGGCTTGCAATGCTATAAATTTCCCTCTTAAGATTGCCTTTGTGGTATCCCAGAGGTTCTGATAACTCGTGTCTTCAATATCATTTTGTTCTAAAAATTTGGTAATTTCCTTCTTGATCTCATCTCTAACCCATCTATCATTCAGCATAAGGTTATTTAGCGTCCATATTTTTGCACAAGACTGCAAATTCCTGTTGTTACTGAGTTCGAATTTTATTCCATGATGGTCTGAGAAGATGCATGGAATAATTTCTATTCTTTTAAATTTACTGAGGTTAGACTTATGACCTAAGATGTGATCGATTTTGGAGTATGCTCCATGGACTGATGAGAAAAATGTGCATTCAGTTTTGTTAGGATGAAAAGTTCTATAGATGTCTCTTAGGTCCAAAAGTTGAATAGTTAAATTTAAATCTAAAATTTCTTTGCTAAGCTTCATATTGGAGGATCTGTCCAACATGGTCAAAGGAGTGTTAAAATCTCCTACTATGATGGAGCTGGAAGAGATCAAGTTGCTCATGCCTGTTAGAGTATCTCTTATAAATTGAGATGCATTCTGGTTGGTTGCATAGATATTGATAATTGAGATCTCATCATATTGAGTATTACCCTTAACAAATATAAAGTGGCCACCCTTGTCTTTGCTTACTTTTGTTGGTTTAAACCCTATTGTATCTGCGAATAATATTGCAACACCTGCTTTTTTCTGCTTTCCATTTGCCTAGAATATAGATGACCATCCCTTCACCCTGAGTCTGTATTTGTCTTTTAAAGTAAGATGTGATTCTTGAATACAACAGATGTCCGGTCTGAGTTTCTGTATCCAATCAGCCCGTCTGTGCCTCTTTAGAGGACAATTTAAGCCATTCACATTGATTGAAATTACTGATAAACCTGGTAAAATTTTGGGCATGGAGTTGCTCGAAAGTCCAGTAGACATTTTTAATCCTTTTGCCATTGTGGAAGTTGGAATTTGATCAAAAGTTTCAGAGTTAGTTTAATTTTGTGGTGGAGGATTGCACTGGTCATTATGGAGGATAGGTTTGAGAATTTCCTGGAGAGCTGGTTTAGTTATGGCAAATTTCTTCAACATGTGAATGGTATATGTACACCATGGAATACCATGTAGCCATAAAGAAAGATGGAGACTTTACATCCTTCATGTTCACATGGATGGAGCTGGAAAATGTCCTTCTTAGCAAAGTGTCACAGGAATGGAAGAAAAAGTATCCAATGTACACAGCCCTATTATGAAATTAATTTATAGCTTTCTTATGAAATTTATAACTTAATATAACAGCCAAAGAATACAGGAGGGGGGAGTGAGAAGGGAGGGGGGAAATCAGTGGAGGGAGGGTAATTGGAGGGATCACTTCTATGATTTATCTTACAAGAATAGAATCTTTCTAAGAGTAGAATATGAATGTCTGAACACAATAACTAAGACAATGACATGAAGGCTACGTTAACCAGTTTGATGAAAATATTTTAAATTGTATATGAAAACACCACACTGTACCCCAGAATTGCATTAATGTACATAGTTATCATTTTATAGAAAAAAAAAAAAACACTGAGGATTCTCACTGGGCTGCAAGCCAGCGTCTGTGAGGCAGTGTTCTCTGTTAGGGGCTCCAGAGGAGATTTCATTATCTTTCCTTGTTCAGATTCTAAGAGGCTTTCACATACCTTGGCTGATCCTCCCTTTCCCTCTGCAAAGCCATCAGTGGTAGGTTGTATCTTTTCACAGCATATCACACCGATTCCACTCTCTTCCTCACACTGCTTCTCCTGTCTGGGATTCTGCTGCTCCTCTTTGTATTCACTCAAGTAACCCAGGCCAATCCTCCCATCCCAATACCCTTGGTCACAGATCCAAATTCCCTTTTACGTGTAATGCAACATGTTCAGCAACAGCATCTTTGGATTGGAGTTTCTTCCCACCATGTCAATCTTCTGTTCAATTTGTTAAATATCTTTTTCATTAGCACTGGATGTATTGACAATGGTATCTGTAGAAAAAAAACTTAGCCTTCCTGGAAAGTGTAGTAAGTTTACCAGGAGAATATATAAATGATTTAAAATTTTTATTTGGGTGACATAATCTGAGTTTAGAATTAGATATTTAGTAGTGCTTTTGATAGTATTCTGAAACTATACGATGCTTTTCTACTTGCATAGTCTAAATTTCATATAAATCCAAAGAGAATATTTTATATTTAAGATTACTGAACATAGTCTCAAGTTTTTATCATATATTCCATTGCCATATTTCTATTTGTCTTTTTCTCAAACTTCAACAGAAAAGCTTTCCTCTCTGGTACTAATGGCCAAGTAATGGATGCTATATTTAAACAGTTTTCTCTTATTAAGTACCTGGTTATGAATGTCTTGTAAATATCTATTACACGTTACTTGGGAGTCTACAGCAGTCTGCTTTCCTTGTTGATTAATCTGTATTCTTATAGTATTTCTTCAGATGTATTAGTCACAATTCTCTATTTTTCACCATTAAATTCATTCATAAATACTAGAGCAATACAAAATATATTGAAATCCTATTTCATTTTTTCCCATTATGGTGCTACATTTCAGAATAAATTTTAATTTTAGTATGATATTTATTTTCTCATATATTTGCCTAAACTCTTCACTATTTTATGGACAGAAGATTATTACCTTCTAAGATATTATTAAAATATATTTAAAAAGTGAATTATGGAAATAGCTTTAAAGTGAATAAATATAAAGAGAATTCATTTATGATAAATTACATAAATATGCTTATGAAATACTAATTTATACTTGAGTAGAAATGATATAATTATTAATATTGATTTTAGTAATTGCTGAGAACTAAAAATAAAATCCTAACACTTCCCCTCCTCCCCAAATGACTGAACAGAACAGATCTAGGGCAAAAGCAACCAGAGAAACCCTAAAACTGAAGTCCTGGCCATGACAGGGTGGGAAATCAGGCAGATTGCATTACCCCCTTCCTTGTTAAACGTCATTAGGCTTTCTCTCCTAAGGATTAAGCAGAGCCAGACTTTACAAAGGACTTGCTCCCCCTCCCTTCAATCAGACTTCTAATGCTGCTCCTTGCTTTTTGTGATTTTGTAACTGAAACTGACCAACATTCCTTCCTGATGAGGCAGAGCACGTGCAGTTAGGGTTTCCATATTCTCTGCTTCATCTTTTGACATCAGAAGACTGAAAACTCACCCTCTGATCACGCTAACACTTACATTGTCTGACCATTGATTCTGTGAAGTATTTTGAAACTCAATTGTGCATGCCCATGTTTTTCCTTTTATAAATATTCAAGATTCCTGCTATAGTTTGTTAAATTTGTATATTCAGCCACTCTGTTGGGCATAAATTCCTATTCACTCCCCCTTGAAGTACACAGTTCCTAGCTTCCAGCCAGAGGCCGTACCTCCCAGCCTGTCCACCTGGAGGCTACAATATTTAATAAGAAATAAAGCTCTCCTTTGCAAATTTATGAACCTGGTCATTCTTCACTTGGTATTACTAAAGTTCAGATTTTATACTTGTATTAGAAATACAGAAAATACCATGAAGTATATGTCTATATTTAGTATACTTAGGGGTAATGTTTACAGTAATCATGTGGAATATTTAACCATAATTGTAATTTAAAATTTTGATCACTCTTCTCTATCACTTATGATCCTTATAAATATGTGCAATTGTATTATAAATGTTAAAGCCTTTTTTTACCTCTACTTCACTACCACTTAAACTAAATCTTATATTTTTAATTTTTTAATTTTTTAAATTTCAAAATATTAAGGGAGTACAAATATTTTGGTATGAGGATAGCTTTTATAATCCTTTAGTTGGGACTCTAAGTGTGCTCATCACCAGAATACTGTTCATTATGTCCACGAGGAAGGTCTCCCTCTTCTCCTGTACCCCTTCCCTCTTTTTGATTTCCATTAATTTTTATTTTCTTTTGTGCCCATATGTGCTCATTCCAAATTATTAGAGAGTGTATGTGGCTGCTTTTCCATTCATGAGATACTTCACTTAGGAGAATGGGCTCCAGTTACATCCAAATTCCTGCAAAAGACATTAGTTCATTCCTTTTTATGGCTAAGCTGTACTCCGTAGCATATGTAAACCACATTTTTAAAATCCATTTATGAATTGATGGGCACTTGGGTTGATGCCACATCTTTGCAATTGTGAATTGTGCTATAATAAATATTATAAGTGCAACCAAAAAAGTGCAAGTTTTTTTGTTTGTTTGTTTTTAATAAAATGACTTCATGTCCTTTGGGAAGATACCCAATAGTTGGGTTGCTGGATTGGATGGTAAGTCTACTTTTAGTTCTTTAAGAAGTCCTACTGTTTACTGTAGAGGTTGTATTAATTTGCAGTCCCACCAGCAGTGTATCAGTGTTCCTTTCTTTCTGTATCCATTCCAGTATTTATTATTATTTTGTTTTTTTAATAATAGCCATTCTGATAGGGATAAGATAATAATCATTGTGCTTTTAATTTGCATTTTCCTGGTGATAGGAGATGTTGAGCATTTTTTCACGTTTGTTGGTCATTTATCTATTTTCCTTCGAAAAGCTTCTGTTCATGTCTTTTGCCCACTTTTTAATGGGTTTCCTTATATTTTCTTGCTAATTTACATGAGTTCTTTGTAGATTATAAATATTAGCCCTTTGTCAGAGGCATGGTTCATGAATATTTTCTCCCATTGCCTAGGTTGTCTATTTGGTCTGTTGATTATACCTCTAGCTGTGCAGAAGCTCTTTAATGTAATCAAGTCCCAATTATTTATTTTTCTTATTGCTGTAATTGCCTTTATGGTCTTATTTATAAATTCTTTGCTTTGGCTGAAATCTTGAAGATATTTTGCTATATTTTCTTCTAGAATTTTTATGATTTTGTACTTTCCATTTAAGTCTTTGTTTCCATCCTGTGTGAATATTAGTAGATAATGTAGCTGTATATTACAACCAAATGACCATGACTCATGTGGATGCTGTCTAATAAGCTCTTTTTGTTTTTATTTTATTTTATTTTTGAAGCCTGATTTATTATTAGATATTTTATTTAGAAACAAGTGTATAGTAGTTATAAATGTCTTTTGAAATGACATTAAAAGCCATTGTAGAAAATATACATTTATATAGTAGGAATTTCTCAAGTCCTTTATTGTGTACTTTGCTATCAAAATGGGCTAGCAACTATGAGAATGAGAAAGAGATTACACGATGTCACACACACAAAAAATACCAGAATAGTTTTTACCACCTGAACTGAGTACCTATAGTTTCATATTGCTGAGAGTGAGGGTAAAAAAATCAAAAGGTTTATAATTTGGTATGAGCCACATTTACTGTAACAGCACTAAATTTAAGGTGTTAGAAGGTTAAGCCTTTTTTTACTGGAAGTCTGTTTTGTGTTTCAGCTTAAGCACTTTCCTTGGCATTCTTCCAGTTCATTTTCAAAATTTCAAAGGCACTACTTTACTAAGAACCATGAGTTGAACTAAAGTTTCAATTTATAAAACAAAGGAGATAACAGGCATGTGATATGCAGTTTAATGCAATAAGCACCAATTACATAGTACCTTTGATTACAATTAGAATATCAGTATGTTTGTGACTAGGTAGTCATTACATATTAACTATTAATTAGACTCAATTATTTTATGTATGAATTTAATTGAACAGTTACATGGTAACAATGCATGTTAAAAATAGTGATATTTTTTCATTTGCTTTTTTTCCCTAATTGAGCTTGCTGCACCTGCCTCTAATTTCTTCTTAGACATAATAGCAATTTGTGCATGCATTTTCTCCTGTAGCAAAAAAGGGGAATTAGGGATAACAGACAGAGTCTAAGATAATAGTAATATTAATTAATCTTATAACCTGGCTACATGTTCTTTCTATATTTATATACAGCCAATGATAATAGTTAGGTGCTTTATTAAACAATTCTTTACTCAAGTTTTACATTCCCGAAATATAACAGTGATTTTCTAGCATGCCTGGTTGAATATATTGGATGAAGTACATAAGATGTGAACATGTTTTTAACATTTAAAGAAACTTATCTTAGTAAATATTTAGAAATTAGAGTAATTCCTTGGTCATAGCAGAAACACATTTTATATCTGTGATTAAAATCTTCTCTTTTCACCCTGACTTTAATACTCGCTATAGTACATTTAAGCCATTTAAACTTTAAAGAAGATGGCTCATTTGCAGACATAAATTGGTTCTACTGCCTGTAACTATTTAGGTTTTATATCCAGTCAGGTAATTTCAAGGACAGCAACTGAGAAATATGCAAAGTATATCTCTTCAACCCGAAGATAAAAAGAACAGAACACTAAAAAGTAAAAAAGGTTGAAGAGTTTCTTATTTTTCATCTATATTTTTAAAACCAAACTTTACATGAACCGCTGGTGAAAAACAATTAATAAATATCACATTTCTCAAGTGCATAGGTAATATCAATAATTCTGATTCTGATTGTAGACTTTTTTTTCCCTCTCTGAGAGATGTTATTTGATTCAGATAAGATCTTAAAACATATTTCAGAGAATATGGTGACAAAAGATGTTAAGGAATTTTTTAAAATGCCCAACTCTTAAGAGCATAAAACTTAGAAATAAACATTAAACCAATTAAAAAAACATACATTTTTCTATAACTACTATAATTATCATTGCCACTTAGTGTTTCTTTAGTAGCCAATAAATACCATGAACTCTCCTTCCAACTCTCCACAGCCCTCTGTCCTTCCTCTGGAATGAAGACTTTCCCTGAGGAGGTCACTTTTCTCTGGGACAGTGAATATCTTAATCAGTTATTACGACTGCTTTAATAAAATATCACTGACTACAGGACTTAAACAACCAACATTTATTTTTTACAGTATGGAAGGTTTAGATCAGGAAGTTCTAGTTCTTGGGGCAGATTATTTTTTTTTCCTTTGGTTCTGTGCTCAGATGACCTTTCCTTTGTGCAAACACAGGCACATACACACACACACAGAACTCATGTCACTTCCTCTTTGTATTTTTTAAAAGGGCATTAATCCCATCTTAGGTTTCCACCTTCTTGGCCTCTCCTCAACATAATTACCTCCAATAGTCACCTCCAAATACCATCACTCTGAGGCCTGGGGCATTACACATGAATTTTTGAGGGAGCCAGATCTGGAAAAGCACTTCACAGATGGAACTAGTGCAGAATTTCCGCAGGGTGAGACTGCCCACTGAGATCACATCGCACTGAGCTTTCACTGACTCCATTCAATAATTGTTTCACCTTGAAGACCTTGAAAGATACTCTTATATCTTGTGGCAGAGGAGTTTCCGAAAGTAATATCTAAACTTCAGTAATTTTAGGACCTCTGCTTTGATTTTGATAAATCCGATAGGTCTAATCCTAAAATTAAGTCACTTAAAAAACCCAAGCTTCAGTTTCCTGATTTGTAAAGAGGAAAAGTGTGCTTAAGCTCTTCCTACTCTTTGAAGTAAGGTATACAGAAGTTAGGATTTTACTTATGTGTATTCAGTAATATTTATCAGACATATTCTGTATATCAACCACTTTTTTAAGGTTTATACAGAATTGAATGAGACAAGCAAAAAGGTCTGCCTTTATGAACCTTGGCAAGAAAAACTAATAATAAAATAAAATAGTAAAATATGTGTTATAAGAAACAGTGGAAAGGCTAGAAAGGGAAAAAATAAAGCAGTGAAATGAGATACGTCAACCAGCTATTGTCATCATAATTATGCACCATAAACACTCCCAAACTTGAAGTCATGTAATAGTTCTAACATTGAGTGGAATCCTTTGGCCCCACCAGTTTTGAGGGAAAAGCTTTGCTTCAAGGAGTAATGCGTAGCTCTATCCTGTGGATCCAGTAAGAGATGGGACCAGACTGAAGAGGCAACAAATACAGAGAAGAAGCCACGGAAACACAAAAAAGCAAGCTCAGTAATGGAAGTAAAGTTTAAGTATTTGCTCACGTCACATCCAAAAAAGGAAGGCAGCAAAGCTAAACTTCAATCCATCAGGGCAATGTATTCACCTTTTTTCAGGGAGTCTGTTTAAGAGTAAATGTTGATTGAATAATTTAAGTCCTATTAGAAGTACATGCTTGTGGGTGAAATTTTATGTAGAGTTTAGACAGGGATCCACTGCAAATGTAGGGATCAACATTCCAGGGAAGAACAGCAAGGACAAATTTCTCCAACGAGTGCAGTTTTGGGGAGTTCAAGGAACAGCATAGAGCTTCATGGGGCTGAAGCTGAGTGGCAGGATGGAGGCAGGAACAGAGGAGACTGAGAAGTTAACAAGTGGCTACAGGGGTCTGCTATGGAAGCCACTTGTTTCATGTGGCTGCAGGACACTTGAAATGTGACTTTTACAACCGAGGACCTGAAATTTGAAGTTTTTGAAATTAATTTAAACTTTAAATGTAATACTCAGTTTATCGATAGTTAATTGGAAAACCTTTAAGTATAATTGGAACAACTTGAGTCTTTGAATAGACCTATTTAGTTGTACATTCTATAAAATCTAAATGCAGAAGAGATTTTTCTCAGTGCAAATCCAGTACGTAATGTGAGATACACTTAAGAGTGAAGATTACAATAGGTTTGGACATCTTAGAACAAAAAAGTAAGTGTGTACTATTTCTCAGTGATGATTTATTAAATTTATTTTTTGTTAATTTTGTGGATACACAATAGTGGTACATATTTATGAGATACACGTAGTATTTTGATACATACAATGGTCAACCCGTGTAATTGAAATATCTATCACATTGTCATTTCCTAGTTTTGGAAACATTTCAGCCATTCTTTTCTATGTGTTTTGCAATATAGAATAAATTATTGTTAGCTGTAGTTACCCTAGTGTTATCCATAGCACTAGATCTGATTCATATGTCTAATTATATTTTTGTACCCATTAATCAAGCCCTCTTCATCCTCCCCCCACTATTAGTCTATCCAGTCTCTGGTAAGCGCTGTTCCACTCTTTACTTCCAGGGTATCAATTATTTTGGTTCCCACAAATGAATGAGACTATACAATCATTGTTCTTTTGTGCGAATTTCACTCACCGTAATCTCCTTTAGTTCCATCCATATTGCTAGAAATGACAGGATCTCATTTTTCTTATGGCCACATATTCTGGTGTAGATATGTATCTTATTTTCTATCCATCCATTGTTAGAAGCTTAAGCTGATTCCATATTTTATCTATGATTTTTCGTATGAACTACATGATTACATTATACCATTTCAAATAAAATAGGACCTCTCTAAGTTGACATACAAGGGACTCTATCCAATGGTCAACATACAGAAGTGGGCAATGTATGGAAACAGGTCTATGAAAATCAGGTCAACTTAAGGAGGTGATCAATGTAATGAAGTTGTCAGCTGTGAAGTTTCAACTGTATATGGGTTTAAGTTATACTATCACAATTAAGTTGACTTCTTTTTAGTTTTTATACTACTAGAGCTCTAAGAAAATCTAAATATTGCACACAGTTCTCATTACCCTTCAATTGCACACCACTAACAACTTAAGCCTTATGTTCTTCTTTTCTCTTGAGACAGAGTCTCACTTTATCACTCTTGGTAGAGGGCCATGGCATCATAGTACACAGTAACCTCAAACTCCTAGGCTCAAGACATCATCTTATCTAAGCCTCCCAAGTTGCTGGGACTACAGACACCCACCACAATGTCTAGTTAGTTTTTTCTATTTTTGGTGGAGACAGGGTCTTGCTCTGGCTCAAGCTGGTCTTGAACTCCTGAGCTCAAGCAATCCATCTGTCTTGGCCTCTGAGAGTGCTAGGATTATAGGCGTGAGCCATCATGACTGGCCCTTAAGCTTTATATTCTTAAGGAGGTCTTTAGAAAAGATGGAAAGCCACTGAAGGATTTTGGGCAAGGAGCAAAGAACGTTATCAGAGCTATGTTATAAGAGAATAACTGTAGTTGCACCTCTGAGAATGAATTGAAAGGAGTATAGAAGTGAGAGCAAAGTAAGAGAACCATAGGGACACTACTGCAGTCAAATAAATTTCTTTCTTTCTTTTTTTTTTTTTGAGACAGAGCCTCAAGCTGTCCCCCTGGGTAGAGTGCTGTGGCATCACAGCTCATAGCAACCTCCAACTCCTGGGCTCAAGCGAGTCTCCCGCCTCTGCCTCCCAGTAGCTGGGACCACAGGTGCTCACTAAAGCACATGGCTATTTTTTTGGTTGCAGCCGTCGTTGTTTGGTGACTCGGGCTGGATTCAAACCCACCACTTTAGGTGTATGTGGCTGGCACCTTAGCGACTTGAGCCACAGGCGCCGAGCCAAGTCAAATGAATTTTATAATAGAGTGGTTTGACATCACTTCAGTATAAATTTATATTAGTAACAGTGAATGGCCTTAACAACAAAATAACATGGCCAACATACAGTAATAAGAATAGATTATGTTAAAATCAGAAATTGAATTTATTATTAAATTATATATGTCAAATTATTTCAAAAATTTATGAAAATCAACTTGTTTACTGCATTTTAAGAAACATGTATGATTCCAGAAGGTGAAATAATTAATCACAGGGAAATATTGCATTCTTGTGCATATGTAAAATTGTACTTCTTTTTCCTAATGGTCAAAAGAATAATACCACTTAGATTTAAAATACTATTTTGGTTTGTTAAAATATGCATATTTGCATTTTTCCCAAGCAGTCTCAAACTTGCCTCAATAATCATTATATATTGATTAGAAAATCAACCTAATTTGTAATAAATTGCTTTAAAATAATTAAAGAAGTAAATGAGATTAGGGGCAGCCCCTCTGGCTCGGTGGGTAGCTTGCTGGCCCCACATACCGAGGGTGGTGAGTTTGAACCCGGCTCTGACCAACCTGCAACAAAAAATATCTGGGCATTGTGGCAGGTACTACCTATAGTCCCAGCTACTCGGGAGGCTGAGGGGAAGAGAATGGCCTAAGCCCAAGAGCTGGAGGTTGCTGTGAGCTATGATGTCACAGCACTCTACCAAGGGTGACAAAGTGAGACTCTGTCTCTAAAAAAAATAAAGAAATAAAGAAGAAGTAAATGGGTTTATATTCATTTAAGAATTTTCAGTTATAATTATTTAGTTTACTAACATTTATTGTATGTCACTATAAAGAGTGCACTATTAGTCCTTGTCTGGCTAGGGAGCTACAATCAACATATATAGAATAACTTAGAAAGTTCTTCTAAGGACAATGACTGTGGCTCGAGGAGTAGGGCGCAGGCCCCATATGCTGAGGGTGGAGGATTCAAACCCAACCCCAGCCAAAAACTGCAAAAAAAAAAAAAAAAAAATATATCCTTAAATGTGGTATAGTTTAATGCACTTATAACTGAATATGTATCATAGAGAATATATGGATGAGAAGTATGAGACAAATCTCTGAAGATAGTAAATCACCACAGTAATTTAAAATATATCCTAAGGATCAAAAATATTGAGTCTGCAGCTATCCTGTATCAAAACACATATGACAAATTTGACCTAGTATATTTGATCATTTAAGTGTTTTATTTCATATTTACAGGTCCCTAAAACATCTTTATTGTGGACATAATAAGTAGCTTCTGTCCCTAGGATGAAGATAGTCTGGATAGGAGCAATTGTTTTCTTCAAAGAATTGTTTTTAGCACTCTTGGTATCTCCAAATACTTCATAGTCACAAGAATTTGAAACATAATACTTGTTATAAAAGAATTATTTGGTAATAATATTGTTTTATGCAATATTTAATTTAGGGGACCTGTTATAATGTTTTTTGAGATTGTATGTGCAAATATCAGAGTGCTCAGTCAAATACCATAAAATATTTTTTGTGTATCTGTATACATTTTTCTTTTCTGTCATTATTTTCGCTATCATAAAATTACTAATTTCTATGCCAAGTAATTTTGAGTGACAAATGCCCAAACATTTGTCTTACCTATTACTTAGCTGACCAAAATTTCCTTTGTTGATTTCTTATTTTATTCTAAGAGATTTTTATTTACATATTAGGTATCTAAGAATTCCATGTCATATCTTAAAATATCAAGATTATACTTTCATTTGAATATTTACATTTATTTTAAAAGTCAAATTCTAAAGAGACTGGCATTACCATTATTTATAAAAACAACCTTAATACTGATATATCTGTAGCCCAATCTTCCTTCCTTCAATAACCCAGAAATTGTTATAAATGTGATTCATTAACTCTTTACTACATATGTGAAATTGTGCCTAATAATATAACTGAAATTATGCCTAATAATAATATATATATTAATGTATCTTGACAGTCAGAATATACTAAGAATTATCCTAAGAATAATACATTCTTTAAAAGCAAGGTAGCTCTTTATGAAAAATTTGACTACATAAAGTCACAATAAATGACAAAATAGTCATTCCTAGTATGCATACAATATTATTAGTAGTATTTTATATACGATTTGTGATATTAGAGATACTGAACAATAGAAAAAATAATCTGGTAGAACCTCCATACTTGACCACTTCCCTCCATTGACCACCTGCTTAAGTTGACCTAATTTTCATAGACCAGCCATGCACCCCGGGTATGTATTAGTACAATAGGCCTAGTTTCTTACGTTTGACCACCTTTGTAGATTGACCAGTTTGTTACAATCCCTTGAGTGGTCAACTTACAGAGAGCCTACTATAACATTTAATAGATGAATAATTTTTCTTAGTTATCAGACTTCTCTTATGGCCAGTAATGATTATATCATTAGTAATAGTCAAGCTACAGAGAAACAGAGTATGTGCTAAGAAGTCACATATAGATATCCCCTAACGTAAATGACTCTTACGACTCAAAGGTCAAAAATATGCTGAGATTTATGCATAACTTGGTTGTTCAAAGTTAGTACAAAAACTGCACATCCAGTGTTATGGTTAATTGGCAATAAGCACACATCTAATTTTGTATTCCACATACCCATTAGAATTCCCCTGGTACATGGTCTGAATCCATCTAATTGCCACAGCTGATTCTGCATGTGACTGAACATACAGTAGAACTGGATCTATGAAATCATTAATTGAATTATCCTGTAAATGTGCCAAAGGATATATTAGTTTTTACTCCCTTGGTGGTTTCCCTCAGTATAAATCAAATGAGAAATTTCAAATAACTGGAAAAAAGAGTCAAGTTGCTTCAGATACTTTCGAAAAGTGTGCAATTAATTCTGGCTAAGTTGAGAGGCCAGCTTATTTATCAAAATAACCTTGAATCTCAGAAAGAACACATATTACAATAGAAATAACTGTAGATTTGAGTCCAAATATTCTGTATCTTTAGAAATATCGGATAATGTGATCCTCTTTCAAATGAAGTGATGCTATCTAGATTGCATCCTTACCTGAGTTTTCATTCATCCATCTCGCTATTAGTCCCTGAGTATCTTCTGAGTGTCAAGTATGGATTCAGGTGCTGTCCAGAACTTTGTGGAAAGCAACACTGCTTGCTCTCATGGAAATTATTAATTAGGGGTATAGAACACACACCACTACAATAAAGGGAAATAAATCAAAAAGTAATTAGGAAGACGAGACAGTTAGTACAAAAGCCTGAAATCATAAAAGGGTTAATGATGATTAAAGGTTTAAGGAACATAATTAACCTAAATAGAAACAAGGTCATATAGTTAGGCCTAGCTAGGCCCGCCTAGGTAGAGCCTCATAAACCATCATTAAAGTTTGGAAATATAAATATGAATAGGATCTTTTAGAATTTTTAAGGCAGATAGTAGCAATCTCCTACACAGAAACCAGTGGGTAAATCAGTAAGGGACTTCTAAAACTAACCAGGTAGCAATTATAAATTAGATAAGAGAGGTAATGATGGGTATGGAGAGAAGTGCATGGCATTTCTCTACATTGTGCTTCATGGGAAGAAATGAATGGCAAAGCTTTTAAAATCAAACACCCTATTACACATTAAACTTGCTATTGCCATTGTTTTTATTTCTTAAAATAAATATTTAAAAACATTGAAAATTATACTCTCCAGAATATGATGACTAACAGTGAAGAGGGTAGCTTACTACAGTATATGAATGCTCTGGAGAGTGTGCAAGCCAGTTTGCTATAACTGCAACACTGTTTTACAGGACAATGCCTATGATTATTATTAACATGATTTTAAAAGGCTCCAGTTGGTTTCGCATCAATTGTAATTATTATCCTAATAGTGTCTTTTAAATTTGATTGGTAAAACGGATAGTGTACAGTGAGTTTGTATATGCGGTGCCTCATTCTAATATTCATGACCCAGTGGAAATTTAGGTCAAAGATTTTTATGTTGCAGTCCCCATAAACTCTGCATGGCAGAATTCAGGAATCCAGGCCAGACTCAACAAAAAATAAGATGTTACTTAGGTCACAGTTACCCACCACAGATCGACTGAGTTCAGAAAAAAGATTGCAGAGCCTGAGCAGAAATGACAAAAGTCGTGGAAAGCTTGCATCAAGCAAGTAATCAAGTCAGGAAATCTCATCCGTGGCAGAGGCAGTGATGAGTACCGGCTCTGACTGCGGCTCTAGTCTCAGCAGCAAGGCAAAAAAAGGAAAGGGAACGGAGAGATTTATCAAAACACATGTAACTTGGTACAAAACCTCAAGGTAAGCTTGAAGGTTTAAAAGTTGCTTTTGTGCCTCCAGGCCCTGAAAGAGCTTATCCTGAATGAAACTTTAAGGAAGGTGACAGATTCAGATCCTGGCACAGATCACTGTTTCTTGTGAGGCTGGTAACTTTTATTCAGAGATTCAGTCAAGGTCATGGATATAAGAATTGATTAAATGTTCCGGCTCAGCCTTCTGCCTGTACAGCTGCCATTTAATTAAAGCTAAATAATTTCTCTTTAGGGATCGCTTCGTTGTAATAATAGGGAAGGGAGCACAGTTTCTTGTTTTTTTCCCAAGTCTATAGCCATGTTACTTTCTGTTTGCAATCGTCCCCTTCTTACAATTTATGGAGTAATGCACACATTTTTATTAATTATATAATAAGGTGACCAGATTTTAATATTTGTAAAGTGGGACACCATGGGGGGGGGCAGGGCCTGGGAGCGGGGCCTGACAACAATGCAAACTTTGATAAGCAGTTCTTGATAATCAGTTCTCAACAATTATTTGTTATTATTAAAGTTTAACATTATAAAATTAACAAAAATAATATAAAACACATATCCTGGTGAAATAGCCACATGGCAGCTGAAAACTGTATATTCCCTTCCTATTCTCCCATATTCTCTAGCTTGTCGTGCATTCTTCCCAAAAATCGGGGCTTTTTTAAAATGCCTGCAGGACACAGGACAAATCATTAAAAATCAGGACTGTCCCACCAAAAGCAGGACGTCTGGACACCTTATATAATCATTAAGTAGAACGTTTTTTAGCCTAAATATAGTTAATAATTTTACCACTGAGGATGACTACAATATTTTCCCTCACATAGTCTCTATTTTTAGGGAAATGAACTTACTAAAATAAAATATGCCAGAGAATTATTTTTTATTTTAATTACTATACATATATTTGCATTACAAAGTATGTATATATAGTAAACTACACTAGAGGATTTTATAAACATTAAATAATTAGCCCTATCCCAAGAAGTTTGTTTGATTTTTATAAAAAGCAAATGTTGCCTTTACATGGCCTATTATATAAAGTGAAAGCAGTATCCATGCATATTTTAAGATGTGTTCTAATTCATATAAAAGGACTTCTGGAATTTAAGAAATTGGGAAATCACTAACTCAGTTCAAATTTTTAATTACTTGAAGAAAAAAAAAATCCTACAGTAATAAACAGGGACACAAGCCTACATCTCTGACTTCTGACGGACTTGGTACTGAAATCCAATGGCAAAGTCAACGCTATTTCCGATAACATATTTTGCCAATAACCAGCAACTACAATGTTTTTTATTGTCTTTTATCCACTAGTATGTGTGTGTGTCTGCATGTGCACATGCCCATTTCCAGAGTATTTTTGGTTAATTGTACATATTTGTAAGTCACCGTTTGAATGTGGAATGCTTACATCAAGCAAATTAACAAATCCATCACCTCATATGCATATGGTTTTTTGTAACAAGAACATTTGAAATTGACTTTTAACAACTGTGAATCATGTAATACAATTTTATTTACAATAGTCACCATATTATGCAACAGATCTTAAAAATTTATTCCTGTTTTCTGATGAAAACTTGTATCCTTTTACCAACATATCCCTCAGCAAGGGCACTAAGAAATGGGCTTCAAGAAGGGTGGGAAGAGAACCAGGCCTGCTGACCCGGGAAGTCTGGAGGGCCATAAGAATGTGGATATGACATAAAGTAGGTAGCTAATGACCAATAGAAGAGACAATCAATGACCAATGGAAAAGAGCAGTACTGCCTAGAAACACAGAGAGCCTAATGGAAAACTTACAGCCAACTTCAAGCAAAAAGAATATTTACATTCCTACAAGCCAGCCTTTATATCTCCATCTCTCTCACCTTCTCTCCTTCACAAGAGGGACCCACTTCCACCGCTCTTTGGAAGTGCTCTAAACTTTCTCTTTGTTCTTCCTAACTGAAATCTCTCTTAGTTTTCTTGAAACTTGTGTAAGTTACATTTGCTTTGTATACCCACTGACTGTTCTGCTTCAGTTTTATTTTCAGTTTTTACTCATTTTGCTTTTGGTCACTGCCAGGCCATGGTTGAACTTTCTAGCTCAGCCAAGTACTCCAACCATGTCAACTGAATTTGGGGAACCAGGTCACCTGACCCTCAGCAGGCCCCATCCCTTCTATCACCATCCCTACTACCACCCTCCTTTCCATGCTTGGCTTATTTCACTTAGCCTGATGCCCTCCAGATCACCATGTTGTCATGAATGACAGAATTTCATTCTTTTCTAAGGCTGACTAGTATTCCATTGTGTATATATACATTTTCTGTATTTATTCTTTTACTGAGGTGCACTTCTTTTTATTCCATATCTTGACTTTTGTGTACTTACTATATGAAAGGTAAAAGTTCTTAATCACAAGAGGGGTAGAGCACAATTTTGAAGATCACTTTTGAAATTCAACTCTTGTCTATAAGTAATAAGGAAATACATTTTCAACAGTTTTTAAACATTTATTAATTCAAAATGGAAGGAAGGTAATTTAAGTTTCCTAAACTGGAATTTAGAAGATTGTCTTTGTTTTTCCGATATTGAGACAATTAATTAACTTTTCTGTTAGTTTACAATTTTAAATAAGCTTCTAGCTTATTATTTAACTCTAACATTTAAAATGGGGAAAATTAATGGGAAATGATCCAACAGTTCTTAATCAGTTATATATTTATCTTCAAAGCTGTTTACATTATCCTCTCCTAAGGAAGGGAAACAGATGTTCCTTTTAATAACTTTTCTTGGTGCTACTTTCTTTTGTCAAAGAGGAATTATTCTTAACAGTTGTTAAAATTGTGGGGTTGACTTTATTCAAGACTATAGAGCAATGGTGGTCAAGAATATTGAAAAAGGGTAAAGAGATTGAATTTTACTTCAAATACAAGTGGGGATTTATAGCTAACAAGCAGAACAAGGGCTTCCGTGGCTGAAAAACTAATACAAGAAAATTGAAACACTCACTTCAAAGGTGTTGCTATTCTCACTTAAAAGGCCTAATAGATTTTTGTTCCAATACCATGCTGTTTTGATCAGTATAGATTTATAGTATAGTCTGAAGTCTGGTAGCAAGATTCTTCCTGTTTTTATTTCTGAGTAACGTCTTGGCTATTCGAGTTTTTTTTTTTTTTCTGTTTCCATATAATATGAAGTACTAATATTTCTGGATCTTTGAAGTATGACAGAGGTGCTTTAATTGGTATTGCATTAAATCTGTAGATTGCTTTAGGTAGTATAGACATTTTAACAATGTTGATTCTTCTCAGCCATGAGAATGGTATGTTTTTCCATTTGTTAACATCTTTAGCTATTTCTTTTCTCAGAATTTCATAGTTTCATAGATCATTTCATAGATTTTTCCATGTCCTTTGTTAGGTACACTCCTAGATATTTCATCTTCTTTGGCACTACTGTAAAGGGAATAGAGTCTTTGATTGTTTTTTTCAGCTTGACTATTGTTGGTATATATAAAGGCTACAGATTTGTGAGTACTTTACCTCTTTTATGTTTACATGGATGGAGCTGGAAAATATTCTTCTTAGTAAAGTATCTCAGGAATGGAAAAAAAATATTCAATGTACTCAGTACTACTATGAAACCAATTTATAATCACTCACACTTTCATATGAAG
>CAUYQV010147438.1:0-25446 GCA_963574575.1 Galagoides demidoff
TCAATTGGCTAAGGTGCCAGCCACGTACACCTAAGGTGGTGGGTTCAAATCCCCAGCCTGGGCCCGCCAAACAACAATGATGGCTGCAACCAAAAAATGGCCGGGCGTTGTGGCGGGCGCCTGTGGTCCCAGCTACTTGGGAGTCTGAGGCAGGAGACTCGCTTGAGCCCAGGAGTTGGAGGTTGCTATGAGCTGTGATGCCATGGCACTCTACCCAGGGGGATAGCTTGAGGCTCCATCTCAAAAAAAAAAAAAAAAAAAAAAAGATCTAGGCAGAGTTCCTTACCTAAGGGCAGTCACAGTGCTGGGGGCTGGCTAGAGGAGTCCCCTCCAACCCACTAACTCACACTCACTCACGGGTACACAAATCCAATCCATATCTAAGTCCTCACTTGCAGGCCCACATCACCCTTGGACCCCTCCACTCTGCAGCCCTCCACGCACGGCCCCATTCGTCCCTGAAGACCGGGAGCTTAATCCTCCCCTCCCCCAGATTAGGGGCGCCGCCCCCCTTTGTGCGCCCAAGTGCCCCAGGCAAAGCCTGGGAAGGTTCGTGGCCTTCCAGGCAGCTGAGGTGAGGAGGGCGGAGGGAGGCTCAGGGAGAAGACACAAAAGGGGGAGGAGACCCCGGCTGCAGCTGTCCCTGGAGGAGCCGGGACAAAAGGCCTGCTGGCGGGCCGGCCCGAGCCGTTTTTATGCTTGTTGGGATTAGAGGCAGGGAACGGCACTCGGAATCGTGCGGATCAACAGTCGGGTGTGGGGCCGCGCGTGGGGCGGGCTCGGCCCTGCCCGCCCCCCGCTTTGTGCACGGCGCCCCAGGCCACTGGAGGCGCCGCCGGGCTCCGCGGAGGCCGCCCCTTTGTCTGCGCTTTTCGCGGGACGTGCCCCTCCCGGGGACCTCTGAGCTCCAGCTGAACGCTGGCTTGGCTGCTGCCCCTTCCCAGGCTCCGGGGTGGGGGGGGGTTGGAGGGCTGCGGCTTCCCCTTTGGCCCCCTTCTGGGGCAAGGCCGAGGGTCCCTGCCGTACTCCATCCCTTCGGACTGCTCCCACTCCACTGCTGGAGCCCTCTTTCTTCCCCAGTGGTGGGGACCTCGGGGACCCAGTTTCCTCCCCCCCTTATCTGCTGACACCCGATACCTCAGCAGGATCTACTCCCCAGTCCCCCACCCCCGACTGCCCGCCAGGCTCAACCAGACCAAAGTCTTCTCAAATCCACTGATGATAAATGAGAATGCAGCGATTAGGATATCGACCCGTTCTGAGCCTTTGGGTATACGGGGAAGATCAGGGCCAAGGTTGTGAGATCTGGGTGAGGATAAGGCTTGGCTACAGAAACCTACGGGCCTGGAAAGGAGAAGCACACACGGTTCTGGCACGCTGGTGGCAAGGCTGGAAGAGTCTCAGGGGGCTGCTGGGACGTGGAAGTCCCCTCAGGCTGGGTGTTACATCTGAGGGGGTGGTGGTGTGACCAGGAGTGTGCATTTGTGAGTGAGCCCTTGTGCAGGTGTGGGGGCTGAGTGGGTGTGGGGGCTGAGTGGGTGTGGGCACCTGAGGTCTGGCTCAGATCCCAGAACATCCCCATCCCAGGCTTCTCTTCTCCCCAACAGCATCCATTAAACTCAGGGCCCTTTGTCAGTGCTTTTAAATACACAGCTCACTTGCTCAGCTGCCTCTCCAACCTCTGATGGCCTTCTTGTCCTCTCCTAAACAGCTAACATTTGGGAAAACATCCTATGTGGCAGGCTCAGGTCTGAGCCCTTCACATGCATTAACTCGTAACTCTCATAGAACCCTATGAGAGAAGTATTAACTGCTGTCCTCATTTTTACAGATGAGAAAAAGTCAGGAGCCAAGGTATCTGCCTGCTGTCTGCCCTGAAGATTTGCCCCAACTTCTACTGGTTTCCCAGGAAGCTTCCTTGACCAGGGCCTCACCTATCTTGGCCCCTCCTATTCCTGTCACCTGTTGATACTGCCAGTAGGAGGCCCTGACACTAGGTTTGGGACTAGGCCTGAAGGAAACAGAGGCAGGAAGATGGTCACAGGCTGCCACCAGAGGGCATTTGATCTCCTTAGAGCTCTGAAATGTCATACTCCTGGATGGGGAGCCATATTCTGAAGCCTTATCCCCCCTAATCTTTACACTTTTCCTTAGTTCCTGGTTCATTTCCTGCACCCCGGTTTTAACCCTATCCCCCAGACCATACTTGATGGGGTGACCTACTTGGGGTCCCTGGAGAGAAGATTCTCAACGGACCCAGCCTCTCACACTGCCTTCCTACCTCTCTCTTCCATACTTGAGTCCTGTACCTGCAGCCTGCTCAGACCTCTCTTGTGTGCTCTGCCCCAGCTGGTCTCTGGGTCTCATCCCTTGTTCCTCCTACTAAGCAGACTCCCCATGTAGCTCCCAAAACCTGGGTTAGACTTGTTTGCTTCTGAAATCGCGCGATTTCATTCTGGTGGGAGGAGTTAGGCGGTGGAGGTGGCTGATCCGCCAAACCCCTCTCAAGTACATAAACTCTCCCTACTCTGCCCAGTGTCCCAGAGACTAAGGAATCCCTATCCCAGTGACTTTAAAACAACCTCCCAGGCCAACCCAGTGGATCATACCTATAATCCTAGCACTCTGGGAAGCTGAGGTGGTGGATTGCCTGAGTTCAGGGGTTCCAGTTCCAGACCTGAGCAAGAGTGAGACCCCATCTTTACTAAAACTTAGAAAAACTAGCCAGGTGTGGCAGGTGCCTATAATTCCAGCTACTCAGGAGGCTGAGGCAGGAGGATCTTTTGAGCTTTAAGAGTTTGAGGTTGCCGTGAGCTATGACACCACAGCACTCTGACAGAGTAAGACTCTATCTAAAATAAAATAATCTCCCAGGTACAGATATCCCAGGCTGAGGCCTGCACAGAAGGCCAATTCTGACTTACTCTCCTAGGCTGGGAGTGGCTTGCGTGTTATTAGGCTTTTGGATACAAGTCTCATCCACCTGGGCAGACCAGAGCTGCTCAGGGCAGTCTCCTTATGCGGAGGAGACACACACAGTGTCTATATGTCCATTTTCTCATTCTTAGGAGTGCCACAGGCAAAGAAACTAAGTGTAGAGAGTCTAGACCAGGTGTGCCCATGGGAGGTACAGCAGTAGACTCAGCACTTCCCATGGCTAGGGCTGGTGGCCAGCAGACCTGCAGGGGAACCAAAATTCTTGTCTGGTTTGGCGCAGCCAGTGGGGCCCTGCCTGTTTCCCTGCCCCAAACTCTTACACTCTGGCTATGGTTCTGACTCTGCTCTTACTGATCTTCTTCCCCAAGCCTACCACTGCCCCAGAGTCTAGGCCTGTTCCTGGACCCCCCAGTGACTAGCAGGTGTCCTCCAAACACTCAGTACACCTCACTGTTTGCTTGGTCTGACTTTCATCTTTTTCTCAGCTCAGAGACCTTTCTTATGGAAAGGAGTATTAGGCTACTTTTTTTAAAATAAGCTTTATTTTAGGCCAGGCATGATGGCTCTATAATCCTATCACTTGGGACACCAAGGCAGGTGGATTGCTTGAGCTCATGAGTTCGAGACTAGCCTGAGCACCAAAGCAGGCACCTGTAGTCCCACCTACTCGGGAGGCTGAGGCAAGAGGATCGCTTGAACCCAAGAGTTTGAGGTTACTGTGAGATATGACACCAAAGCACTCTATCCAGGGCAACAGAGTGAGACTCTGTCTCAAAAAGAAACAAAGCCTTATTTTAAAAAGATGCCTTTCAGATTTTATTTTTGTTTTTTTGAGACTGAGTCTCAAGCTGTTTCCCTGTGTAGAGTGTTGTGGTATCATAGTTCACAGCAACCTCCATCTTGGACTCAAGCCATCCTCTTGCCTCAGTTTTTCTATTTTTTTAAGTAGAGACAGGGTCTCACTTTTGCTCAGGCTGGTCTCAAACTCATGAACTCAAGCAGCCCACCCACCTCAGCCTCCCAGAGAGCTAGGATTATAAGCATGAGCCACCATGCCTGGCCAAAAAAGATGCCTTGGGTGGCACCTGTGGCTCAAGGAGTAGGACCACAGCCCCATATACCAGAGGTGGTGAGTTCAAAACCAGTCCTGGCCAAAAACTGCAAAAAAAGAAAAAAAAATGCCTTTCAGATTTTAGATTCAAATTCCTAAAGGGGCCAGGCATGATGGCTCACTCCTGTAATCCTAGTACTTTGAAAGGCCAAGGCAGGAGCATTGCTTAAGCCCAAGTGTTTGAGACCAGCCTAAACAATATTGAAACCCTCTACCCCCCCCCATCTCTACAAAAAAATTTAAAAATTAGCTGGGTGCTAGCTAAAATTAGCTGCAGTCCTAGCTACTTGAGAGGCTGAGGCAGGAGGACCTCTTACACCTAAGAGGTTGAGGTTGTAGCAAGATATGATAACACCACTGCACTCTGGTCTGGGCAACAGAGCAAGACCCTGTCACACACACACACACAATCCCTTAAGGAAAAATGTCTGTTTCTGTGAAAAAGTTAAGTAAGTATCACAAAAGCACTATTTATAATAGGGTGACCAGACATCCTGCTTTTTGCGGGACAATTCCGCTTTTTAACAATTTGTCCCGCGTCCTGTGGCATTTTTAAAAAGTCCTGATTTTTGGAAAGAATGCAGGAACAGGCGGGAGAACAGGAAGGGAATATACGGTTTTTGGCTGCCATGTGGCTATTTTGCCAGAATATGAGTTTTTATATTATTTTTGTTAATTTTATAATGTTAAACTGTAATAATAACAAATAATTGTTGAGAAGTGATTATCGAGAACTGCTTATCAAAGTTTGCACTGTTGTCAGGCCCTGCTCTGTCCCATCCCCTGCCCCGCCCCGCGCCTGGCCATGTTGTCTCACTTTACAAATGTTAAAATCTGGTCACCCTTGGGGTGGCACCTGTGGCTCAAAGGAGTAGGGCACTGACGCCATATGCTGGAGGCGGTGGGTTCAAACCCAGCCCCGGCCAAAAACTGCAAAAATAAGTAAATAAGTAAAGGCTTAACAGAATTCTTAAAAAAAAAATCTGGTCACCCTAATTTATAATAATAATTACAACTCAATGTCATTTACTGTGTGTCAGGTATAGTTTTAAGGCTTTTGTACATCATATATTTGCTTCATCTTTACAACTATATGAGGTAATTATTTAATATTACTATTGTCCCCTATTTCTTCTCTGAGGTGAAAAAAACTGAAGCTCAGAGAAGCTAATTAACTTTCCCAAGGTCACACAAACAAAAAATGATGGGCCAAGATCCAAATCCAGGGTATCTAGCTGCAGAGTCTGTGACCTTCAACAGTAGTTGTGTTCAGAAGAACCTTGGCACATTGAGAAAAGGAACTCCTGAAAAGTCACTTGTGCTCTGAGGGCTCAACACTGTCTCATTGTAAGAAATCTTCATTCAAATTTAGCTATAACCCTTTGCCAAAACAGCTGTAAGTGGAATTTATTAAAATTGGTTCAATATTATTTCTGTTTGAGTATCGAGTGTAGACATGAAAAGAATTATTAATGTCCTAAGTCACTGTTTTGCTTTTTTTTTTTTTTGAGACAGAGTCTCACTTTATTGCCCTCGGTAGAGTGCTGTGGCATCACAGCTCACAGCAACCTCCAACTCCTGGGCTTAGGTGATTCTCTTGCCTCAGCCTCCTGAGTAGCTGGGACTACAGGTGCCCACCACAATGCCTGGCTATTTTGTTGTTGTTGTTGTTGCTGTTTGGCTAGGGCTGGGTTTTAACCCACCACCCTTGGTATATGGGGCCGGCATCCTACCCACTGAGCCACAGGTGCCACCCTCACTGGCTGTTTTAATGAGGATTTTTATTTGTTTGTTTTTTAGAGATGGGCTTCTCATTATGTTGCCCAGGCTGGAGTATAGTGGCTTTCCACAAGTGTGATCATAGTGTACAACAGTCTGAATTCCCAGCCTCAAGCAATCCTCCTGCCACAACTTCATGAGTATCTGGGACTACAGGAACCAGCCACCAGGCTTGCTAAGAAGTATGCTTTGTGAGGCTTAAAATATGTATGCCTTACTGGAAGGAGCAGAGGGACATGAGAGTTCTCTGAAACATTTCAATTATAAGTTGAATTATTATTTAAATAATCTATAGGCTCGGCACCTGTGGCTCAATTGGCTGGGGCACCAGCCACGTGCACCTAGGGTGGCGGGTTCCGGTCCCCAGCCCGGGCCGCCAGACAACGGTGATGGCTGCAGCCAAAAAGTGGCCGGGCGTTGTGGCGGGCATCTGTGGTCCTGGCTACTTGGGAGGCGGGGGCAGGAGACTCGCTTGAGCCCAGGAGTTGGAGGTTGCTATGAGCTGTGATGCCATGGCACTCTGCCCAGGGGGATAGCTTGAGGCTCTGTCTCAAAAAAAAAAAATCTATAAAACATGCCTTTATTTAAAGCAATTGAATTATACCATCTGTGGTAGTCAATCTATAAGATGGCCCTAAATGATGCCTGCCCCCAGCGCTTATAACCTGTATCACATTCTCCCCTTTGGGTAACTTGCCTCTAACCATAGAATATGGCAACATTCTCTAATGAGATTACAGAATATTGTGACTTCTGTCTTGCTAACACTCTATTACTTTCTTGGTTTGCCTGCTTTGAAGAAGCAAGCTGCCATGTTGAAAGGGCCCCCATGCCAAGGGACTGAAGGTAGTCTCCAGCCAACATCCTGAGAGGAATTGAATGCCACCAGCTGGAACCACACAACCAGAACTGATGTCTAGCTTGAGAGACTGATGCAGAAGACTCAGCTAAGCTATGCTCAGATCCCTCACCTACAGAAATGATGAGGTAATAAACATGCATTGTTTTAAACCATCACATTTTAGGGTAATTTGTTATGCAGGAGTAACTAACTATTATACCTTCTTTATAGAAATAATGAATTTTGGGGAGGAGAGGTCAGGACAGCTATAACAAAGACTGGACATAGGAAGGGTAGGGGCTTAAGCCAGGGCCAAGGCCAGCAGAACCCTGGAGTTGAGAAATCTCAGACTTGGAAACTGAGGATCTTGCTTAGTGTAGAAAGCAAAATAAAGAGAAATGAATTTTTGAGAAATTAGCAAACCATACAAAGTACTGTAAAATAGTAGAGTCCAAATTGGCATCAGCAGATATCTTGTCATACACGTACAGTTGGCCCTCTGTATCTGCAGGTTCCACATTCTCAAATTTAAGCATGAATCAGAAACACAGTACTGAGTTTGGTGCTGTGGCTCATGCCTATAATCCTAGCACTCTGGGAGATGTAGGGGTATGATCTCTGGAGCTCTGGAGTTCAAGACCAGCCTGAACGAGAAACCATTATCTCTACTAAAAATAGAAAAATTAGTTGGGCATTGTGGCAGGCACCTGTAATCCCAGCTACTTGGGAGGCTGAAGCAGGAGAATCATTTGGACCCACAGCACTCCAGCTTGGGCAACAGAGTTAAGATTCTGTCTCAAAAAAAAAAAAAATATATATATATATATATATATATGTGTGTGTGTGTGTGTGTGTGTGTTGTAGTAGTAGTAATATTTTTAATCCGCAGATTTTGGAATCCATGGGAGGGCCTGGAAGCAATCCTCTCAGATACTGAGAGATGACTGAATATTATAATTACATTGTGTCAAAACCATCTAAGGACCCCAACTCAGTTTTTTAAGGTCGGGGTGCCTCCCTCAGGGAAGTGGGACTCCAGGGCATGGTTGAGTAATTGAAACAGTATGTGTATGGTGTACCTCATAATTTATTCAGCCCCAAAGGTGACTTAGGACAAGGACAGTCCCACATGGGGATCTCAGGGCAGAGGTCAGTCTTCCCCTTCAGACTGGGAGGCCCCCCAGAGACTTTTCTACCTTATTAGACTGCCAGGTATGTGAGTCTGAATTCCTCCTGCCCGGGGTCTTCCTCTAACTACCCCCAGCTTCCAGTCCAGGACACTGCTCAAACGGGGAACTCAGATGGTATGGAAAAGATACTACCAGATGACAGGTAGAATAGAAACACATACTCAAATTTAATTCTCTGCCCCAGTTTATTCATCCTGGGTTATTCCAGAAGCCAGGTTCACACTCAACATGCAAGAAATACAGACATAAAATTCCCAGGACCCATGCTTTACCCTCACCCGTTCTGCTTTTCACCCACCAACTTGTCAAGGATGAAACTCTTTAGTGACAGACAGGAAGAGCCCCACATTTTGCAAGTAGGGACACTGAGGGCCAGAGGCAGCATTAGTGACTTCCATACCATAGCTCACCCACCAGGACCTTGCATTCTCTTGGCTCCCAGGAGCAAAGCAGAGAGCATGGCTACCTTAGTTGTTGGTTCAACCTGAGACTTGCCCACTTTCCAACTCAGCCTTGTGGTAGAGAGCCTGTCAATATTGCTTCAAGGCCCATGCAAGGAAAGAGGGGGTATGGCCCAGTACCCTAAGAACTTCCAGAGGCTCAGCTGACAACACTGCCCCCTGCTTAACCTGGAAAGCTGAGCTCTGGCTCACCTAGTCTGATCTCAGAGAAGTGGACAAAATCCATCCAGTGTTGCTAAAGCCAGAGAGGCACTGCAGGGTACAGGCACAGAGAGAGAAATGAGATTTTCTCCAACAGCCTTGGAACACCTTATCTATTACTTGCAAGCTAGTAAACACATGTTCTTTTTCACCAGAAACTTAAGTCAATATGGTTTTCAACCCGGTGGAGAGGTGTGCTTTGTTTGGAAACTGTCATTTAGGAATTCCCATTCTCCTATTCTTCACAGGGTTCTTCCATTGTCATCTCCCCCATGCTCATCTCCTATGTACCCATCAGAAGAATTCAAGAGGGACAGTCCCCTATCTGCTTCTCTGGCTCTACCCTTAGCCCTGCGATCATCTCTATCATCACCCCTCAGTTCCCCTCCCTGATACCAATTCTCCACCAACTGCCCTGACAAAATTATAGCCATGCAAAAATGCTGTGGCAGGCCAGAGCAGCCACTTAACCTCTTACAGCAAAGTCAACATCAGGGGCAATAGCCTTAGCAGAGCAAAATCTGGGTTAGGGAGGGAAGGAAGAGGAGAGCTATCAATAGCTTGGAAAATCCCAGGAGAATGGATCAGCTACAACCCTCACATAAATGACAGCAAGCTAGCTCCCTATCTCTAGGAAGCAGTGAGACTCAATGGAGAAAAAAGGCTGGGGTAGGCCATGGGTAACACAGGGTATGGGCAGATGCCCCAGAGGTGCACTTGGATATATATTAGCATACACCTGCTCAATGGTCTGTCTGCAAATACACATGCTCCTAACATACTCTTTCATGCTTGCACCTACACACATGCACCCCTACACATAGGCCCGCACAAGCAAGGACTCACTCACTCAATGCAATCTCACACACTCAGATTCACTCATATGTACACACACCTTTGGCATATACATCCTCACTCACGCACCTATAGACACCCAGCTGGGTACTTATTCACATATGCTTATACAAATGTACTCACTCTTACAAACATGCTGTACACACATATGATCACTCTTACATACTCACACATAGGTCTTCATACGAGTTAGCTTGTGTGTACACATGTGCACACACAGCAAACTTAAGCTCATTTCCACATGCATATTCACATGTCTACACATTATCTGTCTACATGTGAGCACACACGCACTCTCATGCTTACCTGCACTCGTGCCAGCAATCATGTACAATCACACACACGCCTGCAAATATACGTATATTCCCTTGCACACTTGTGGAGGCACACACTTAGCCTTGGTCCTGGGGCCTGGATGCTGCTGCCCTCTGCTGGAGACAGCGGATTAGCTCCTTTCTGTTGTCGAGGATAGTGTCGAAGCTCTCTTGCAGCCGAGCCTGCTGATCAATCAACTGGTGCTGCAGGCCCCGGATCCACTGGAGCAGTGCCAGGCGACGGTACATCACCAAGTGCACATGATGCTTCTCTTTCTCCTGCTCTTTGTAGCGCTCCTGAGCCTGCAGCTGCTGGACAGCCTGAGCCACCGAGGGCAGAAGGGGATCGGGAGGGCCAGGGCCTCGAGGGGTTCCACAGGCAGGTTCAGGACTGCTGCTAGGGCTGTTGATGCTCAGGGAGCTGCTGGCATAGCCGTTGTCCTCCAGAGGGGAGCACATGGTGCCAGCACCGATCTTCTCAGGCTCAGCCCCAGGAATCTCTGCCCCCTCTGGGGGACTGCGGACCCCTCCCTCTGGAAGTCCGGGGGCCTGGAAGTCCTGGTTGTCAGAGGAGGACTCAGAGGAGCTCCTCATCAGGATAGGTTCCACTTTGCCTGGTATCCCATGCCAATTCTCGTTGGCATCCTTGGCACTTGCCATGAAGTTGGAGTTGCTGTCTGGCTGGAGCTCAGGTTGGCATACTCTAGGAGGGTCCGACACGAACTGGCCCCCCTCAGCCAGGCCTGGTTGGATGGCGAACATCTGGTCTGCGAAGGGGAAGCAATAGAAGGGGTCACAGCAGGACAGGGTAGGGTGCCTGAAATCATAGCCACCTAGCTGCAGGGACAAAGCAGCAAGCAAGAGCCTGGCCACTCCCCATCAGTCCCTCCCCCTTGGTGGCTCTCCTCCTCTCTCTGCCTATTGCCACCGGCAGAGGGGTTTTCCTCAGCCCTCAGATGTAGGTTGTCTTCTCATTCGGTGCATTTCTCCCCAAATGACCTCATTCTCTGCTGTTGCTTCAGGAACCATCATATGTCTGACAACTCTCAGAGCTGTCTCCAGCCCAGATCCAACTGCTACCCAATCCCAAAACCAACCATAGGCTCCTGGAATTCTGCATATCCAAAACCACTTGCTCTCCTTCAGCAAAACGGCTCTGCCCTCCATCCAGTCACTCTTGCCAGAGCCTGGGATTATCCCAGACTGCTCACTCTCCCCTCTCTTCCATCATCTAATAGGTCACCCAATTCTGGCAATTCTTTCTCCTCACTTACACTTGAATCAAGACATTTCTGACCTCCATTATTGTCCCAACCTTTTCACTAATTGCTCTGCCTCCAGTTAAAAGTGTAAATTTCTGGCTCGGCGCCTATGGCTCAAGCAGCTAAGGCGCCAGCCACATACACCTAAGGTGGCGGGTTCGAATCCAGCCCGGGCCCGCCAAACAATAATAATGGCTGCAACCAAAAAATAGCCGGGCGTTGTGGCGGGCGCCTGTGGTCCCAGCTACTTGGGAGGCTGAGTCAGGAGACTCACTTGAGCCCAGGAGTTGGAGGTTGCTATGAGAAGTGAAGCCATGGCACTCTACCCAGGGTGACAGCTTGAGGCTCTGTCTCAAAAAAAAAAAAAAAAAAGTGTAAATTTCCCTGGTCACAACTCCAAGTACCCTCCCTAAAGTCCTACTAAGCCTCTATATGACCTACCAGGCCCTGCTTCATCTGGCCCCTGCTCACCCCTCCATACTCGCCTCTTGCCTCTCTGCTCCCCCCTCATACCCAATCACACCAACCTGCTCAGAGATCTCAAAACACACCACTGTGTTTCGTCCTCACACTATTCCTTTGGCCTATAATATTCTTTCTTTCCTCTCTCCTCCCCTCTAAGTACCACCCTTCTCCACCCAGCAAATTCCTTTTTGTACTTCAAAACTTAGCTCTAATATCCCCGTCTACTGTGATATTCTCCTCCCAACTACACTTCACTATGCCTTCCTCTGGGTCCCCACACACTGTTTATAACACACTGTTTTATCCAAGTTTGTGTTCTGTCCTTGGCATACATAGCTGATAGTCTCCTGAACTGGCATTTCTTGTTTAACAGTGTTGTGACAGCAGGTTATAATCTGGCTTCCTGATTATAGACTTGGAACTCCCCCATATTTCCTCCCTGGTATTCCCAGGAGCCGGCACAGAGCCTGGCACTAGCAGGTGTCAGCACATGCAGGCACTTGCTGAGTGAGTGAACATGACTGGGGACTTCTCTGCTCGGAAGACAGAGCTAACAGCAGCAGGAGGCTACTGCCACTGCCCAGGGCTGCGAGAGCTGGGTTCAGTCTCCCCCTGCCCTAGGGAGCACCCCTCCTCCACTGATAAGTGTCGCTCCTGAGCTTGCCCCTCCCCTGCAGGGGCCCCTGGAATGTGTCTTCTATCTTGTGTCCCTGTACCCAGCTTGCTCTGTCTCCTGAGGCCTTGGAGGGAGGGCACATCACACCACAAAAAGTAGGGTTTGAATTGACAACAGGTTTTTCTCCTAACCACACATTACCACTACGATTAGACTATTTGAGGTCATGAAGCTGAAGGATGCTGTAAGCAGAGCAGGAGGATCTCCACCTGGCATCCCACACGCAGCGGTGGGCAGAGGTCCTGGAAGGTATGGGTTAGGACAGCTTTGTAACCTGCGTGCCCCCTTCCCTCTCAGCAAGGCTTGTGGGAAGATGCTTGGAGATCACCTCTTGCCCCAATTTTTTGTTTTTCCTAAATTTGGGCGGGGCCCCTAAGGAAGCTGGCATGGGGTAAGGGTGAGGATGGCGCTAGGATCATGGGTTCAGAGCTTTTTAAATGGGAACCAGACACCTCAGGATGGGGGGGTAGCTGTGTAAGATGGGGACAGGCGACCTCCTTTCCTGCCTTTGCAGGAGAGGGAGACTACCCCCAGGAGTCAGAGGACAGAGACCGTCCTTCCCTAATCTCTGCTAAAGAGGCAGCTAGGCGGGGGCTGTGAAGCCCCTCTTAAGCGGCTGGAACCCCCCTCAAATCCTTCCCCTGGGGCCCAGACTCACGGCCTAGAGGCGCCCGCTCCGGCGCGGCAGGTCTGGTTCAGCCGGCCCCGCTCGGGAACTCGTTGCTGTTGGCTGGGATGCGGGGGTGGGTCCCCCGGGGTCCCCGCGGTCCCGAACGTGCGAGGCTCGCCGGCTGCGCGCCCAGCCCCCGGCTCAGACTGCGGAGTCAGGCGGCGTCTGCGCGGCGGGGCGGGGCGGCCCACGTGGGCCGGTTCGGTTTTCCGCCGGGCCGCGGCGCCGGAACCGCCTCCCCCCGCGGTCCCCGCCGCCGCCTGCTTGATCCGGGCCTTCCAGTCCGGTGTCCTCTCTCGCATCCTCTCTGGCATTAACGGGGCCCCCCGGCTCGGGTCAGCTGTTCACCTCACTGCAGACAGGGACATTTCCAAGATGGAACTCTCATCAGGCACCACCTTCTGGCTATCAACGCTTCTGTGTCTTTCCCGTTACGGGGACAGTCCTAAGGCAGCAGCCGCAGGGCTCTGGGGTCCTGCCCTCCTGCCTCTCCAGCGTCGCCCTTTACCCTCCCTGTCTGCAGTTGGGCCTCACGCCCCTTTCTCTCTGACAGCTTTTCCCTCTGCGTAAAATTCTCTTCCTCCTCTCCACATACTCTTATTTCAGATCTCAGAGAAATCCTCTCTCACTCCCAAGACCACGTTAGTTTCCCTTTTCTATTCAGAGTTAGGGCTTTTTTCCTTTTCTTCATAACATTTATCACAATTTAGAATATGCTGATCATCCAAAGGACTGGAACGCCATACGGAGGTGGTTGACAAAAGGAACCTGGTCTTAGAACGCGTGGTGCACATACCGCCAATGAAAATTAGGTCAACTTAAAAGGAGGTGGTCAACATGATTCTACTGTATGTGTTTATTTTTGTGCTTACTTAAAGTCACTTAATGCAACCTATGTTTTTTAGAGAAGAAAATCTGGTCTGCGACAGGGCTCAGGGCTAACATCCAGCACCCGGGACAGGTGTTTCTGTCTCCTATGGGACTAGGAACCCCACCTGTGCTTGCACAATGAGCGCTTGTGTTTTTGCCGAGTTTAGGAGGAATGTGGTAAGAGACGGTCCTGCCTTCCAAACTCTAGTGGATTCTTCTCACGGATCTGTTTTACAGAAACATGATCCCCTCACCCCCTGCCTCTTTGGGGGAAATGTGTAGAGGTTGAGGACCCAGTTTGCAATTAAAGAAAAGAGAACACAATCATTGCTCCCTCTAGTGATCTGAGGCATCTTCTTCCAATTCCAACCTGATTCCAACTCACCATCATGCGATCTAGAGACTACATGGCAAATAAAATCACAAATCCTATATACAAATACAAGTGAAATAGAAAGGAAAAGAGATTTTTACTATTATGACAACTATTTTAAGAGGGAAAAGGAAATAAAAAGAAAGTAGAAGTAACTCCAAATTTGCACGCTCATCTTGTTAAGAAAATACAGGAGGAGAGCTCAGCCAATGTTAGGTTCTGTGGCCTAACTAATCTTGCCCCTTCCTGGGAGGTTTCCCTTGACTTCAGCCCGGGTCTTCCTCCTTGTGAGGAAGAAATCCTCACTCCTAAAGGCTCTGAGCTTTGGTGATACAGGGTTATGCAGTTCCCCCCCTAAGTCACCTAATTGTTTGGTCTTCCCAGAACAGCCCTTCCCTGCCTCCCGTTTGGGTTCTCTCCCAGCTCTAACCACATGGGTCAAAAGACAGCCTAGTGAGTCCAGGGATAGGAACTCCACACCAGGAGAGCCAGTCAGAGGCCTTCTCTGGGACTTTCTGAAATGCAATTAAAGGAAGACAAAGCAGAGAAAACGTGAACCTAGGGCTGCAACAATTATATTCTCCGCCAAGTGAAAGAAGTCAGTCTGTAGCAGGAGAAAGTGATGTTGACACACAGAAGCTGAGCTGAAAGACAGAAGTCCTGATAATGGGCTGGGCACAGTGGCTCACACCTGTAATCCTAGCACTCCGGGAGGCTGAGGTGGGTAGATTGCCTGAGCTCCCACAGGAACTGTCTTAAAGGGCTATGACATTAAGATGGTTGAGAACCACTGTTCTACCTCTTCCTAGTGTTCTGGCTACAAAAGACGATGAATGACATGCATTGATTTAAAGCCATCTCAGGAGTTAGAGACCAGCCTGGGCAAGAGCAAGAACCATGTCTCTACTAAAAATAGAAAAAATTAGCTAGGTGTTGTGGTAGGTGCTACTTGGGAGGCTGAGGCAAGAGGATTGCTCAAGCCCAAGAGTTTGAGGTGGCTGTGAGTTGTGACACCACTCTACCAAGGGTGACAAAGTGAGACTGTCTCAAAAAAAAGTCCTGATGACGTTCCAGTCCCTCTTTCCCTAGGCTTTATAGTTTTGTATGTCTTCCAGCCCTTATTTTGCCAAGCTTAACTTGAGAAGAAGAATTTCTTTCACTAATAATCAAAAGAATCCTGATTAATGCAATAGCACAAAGTAATGACCCAGGGCTTCCCTGGGTTCCACTCGTGTACCTCTCAGCCCTCACTAAGTAGTCTTAACTCCATTTCCTCTTGTCCAGTGTACATTGTGACCCCTCTTTTCTTCTGTCACTTTGAGGAGCCTGAAATGCCCCTGGAATCATCTTTGTGTTTTCTGGTTATAAACATTCCTCCCAAGACAATAAAACCTCCTAACCTGCAGACCCTAGAATCTCAGAGATGGGAAGAAAACTCTTAGAGAGTCCTCAGGTGCAATCACATGCAGTACCACACCTACCTCTACCTCAGCGGTTCTCAGCCTGTGGGTCGCGACCCACAGGAACTGTCTTAAAGGGCTGCGGCATTAGGATGCTTGACAACCACTGCTCTACCTCTTCTTAGTATTCTGGCTACAAAAGACAAAGAATGACATTCGTTGACTTAAAGCCTATATTATACTCTGCAGGGCAGCACCCCAGCCCTGCATAGCTGAGTTATCAGTTCCATTGCTCTAAAAATTAGCTGCTTCTAAATAACATAATACCAGATGAGACAGGTGAATTCCAAGAGCATCAAACTGTAACCTCTTTTCTTTCTTTTTATTTATTTATTTATTTTGAGACAGAGTCTCACTTTGTCGTCCTTAGTAGAGTACCTGGTGTCAGCTCACAGCAACCTCTAACTGTGAGGCTCATGTGATTCTCTTGCCTCAGCCTTCCAAGTAGCTGGGATTACATGCGCCCACCACACGCCCGGCTATTTTTTTAGAGACTGGGTCTCACTCTTGCTCATGCTGATCTCGAACCTGTGAGCTCAGGTAGTCCACTGGCCTCAGCCTCCCAGAGTGCTAGGATTACAGGCATGAGCCACCATGCCCCACCTTGTAGCCTCTTTTCTTAGCTAAGCGCAGTGTTGTGTGAAGTACTCCAGTACTGTATAATTAATAAAGTCAGTGCTCAGACAGTGGTCCTGACCACTCCATAATTTTCAGAGAACTGGGAGCCTGGAGAACAAAAAGCAGTAAGAAGGCAGGGCAGTCCATGTCAGCATAGACAGAAACATAGCAGAGATGTTTGTTATTCTTTTTTTTTTTTTTTTTGAAACAGATTTTCACTTTGTCACCTTCAGTACAGTGCCGTGGTGTCACAACTCACAGCAACCTCAAATTCTTGGGCTCAAGTGATCCTCTTGCCTCAGCTTCCCTAGGAGCTGGGACTGTAGGTGCCCTCCACAACTCCTGGCTATTTTTAGAGACAGGGTATCACTCTTGCTCATACTGGTCTTGAACTCCTGAGCTCAGGCAATCCACCCGCCTCAGTCTCCCAGAGTGCTAAGATTACAGGCCTGAGCCACCATGTTAGCCAAGATATCTGTTATTCATTCATCAGAAGCTTTTGCAGGGAATCAATCACCCAAGTGAAAGGGTATGTGTGGCTTTATCCACCCACACATATATATGCCAGGGACTTAATCCTTAGGAACACAGAAATCATCAGAGATGGCCAGTACCAGGCTGTACAGGGCTCTGCGCAAGCCCTACCATCACGAAGATCCAGCAGTGGGCAGTGTGTAAAAATCTTGGCAGTAAGACAGATGTCAAAGCTAAGAGAGGCTAGCAGTGAGTGACCCGAACTAGGCCCCAGGGTGTGGGATGTCAGGCAAGGCGACAAAGAGAGATGAGAGGAATTTCTACTCCAGGAAATAGAACAGGCATAAGGGATCTTCATAGGCAGATAATTTCTCCATGTCAATATTAACAGAAAAAAAGGGGTGGGTAGGAAAAATGGGGTTTCAACCTCAAAAACCTTGCCCCTTCCCATCCATTCATGCACACACAGCACACAGTTGTAAACAGAGTGCTTACTTTGTGCCAGGGACCTCGGTGGGAATTTAGAAGAAAATCAGAACTGCCTGTGGTCTTGGGGAGCACCCTGCTTTGAAAGGGAAACAAACAGGCCAGAGTGAGCTAAACAGTGGGATGAGCCCTGCAAAAGAGCCAGGAGGCAAAAGTAATGAGCATGAAAGAGGATGAGGAAAGGCTTCACAGAGGCCATCGCTGAGCCAGGCCTTGAGAGATGAATGGAAGCTTACCAAGAGAAAGCAGGGGAAGGCATAGCAGAGTGCATATTCATAGTGAGTTCAGGAAACACAGGGGAGGCCAGTGTAGCTGGAGCTTGGGAGGAAATGGAGGTAAGATGAGGCAGGAGGTAAAGTCAGCCCAAGTGTGAAGGGTCGTGACCACCCTTCCAAAGAGCTTGGGTTTCATGGTTCACAGCAGGGATAACTGAGGGAGCCTCGAGGGTTCTACATCAGAACAAAGTGCAGTCCTGGATTACAAACTGCCTTGCTAACTTGCTTTCTCTTGTTTTCCTGAGCTCACGTCATCTGTCAACTTCCCCACATGGCTGTGGAAACTTAGGCAAATCAAATCATTTTAACCTTTTTGGGCTAAATAAAGATAATAGGCCTTGTAAATTGTTCACTAACATTACAGTAGTGAACATTGTTATTTGGGCTCCCAAGACCAGGCATAGTCCCAGAAGACCTTTGACGTACCAGAGAGCCCTTAAGGCAGATTAGAAGGAAAATTATTCCCCAGAATTGGTTCATCTTGGGAAAGGAAGGCCTAGGAAGCTGGTGACCTAGTTGTTTTGTTCACCCATTTTTCCATTGCCTCTTAAAGGTTAAAAGTCTTTTTTCTTTCTTTTTTTTATATTTTCAGACAGTCTTACTCTGTTGCCCTGGCTAGAGTGCTGTGGCATCGTAGCAAACAGCAACCTCAAACTACTGGCTCAAGAGATCCTCCTGCCTCAGCCTCCCAAGTAGCTGTGACTATAGGCGCCAGCCACAATTCCTAGCTAGTTTTTTTTTTTTTTTTTTTAAGACAGAGCCTTAAGCTGTCACCCTGGGTAGAGTGCTGTAGCATCACAGCTCACAGCAACCTCCAACTCCTGGGCTTAAGTGATTGTCTTGCCTCAGTCTCACGAGCAGTTGGGACTATAGGCGCCTACTACAAGCCTGGCTATTTTTTTGGTTGTAGGTATCATTGTTGTTTGGCAGGCCCAGGCTGGATTCGAACCCGCCAGCTCTGGTGTATGTGGCTGGTGCCTTAGCCGCTTGAGCTACAGGCACCGAGCCCGTAGCTAGTTTTTAGAAGAGACAGGGTCCCACTTTTGCTCAGGCTGGTCTCGAACTCCTGAACTCAAGTAACCCATCTGCATTGGCCTCCCAGAGTGCTGGGATTGCAGGAGGGAGCCACAGCTCCTGGTCATAAAGTGTCTTTCTAGTCTGTCAACAAATTACCATGTGATGTCCTTAAGTGAAGCATGGCCATTCCACACCTTCTACGTTGGGTTTTTGCTCAGCTGTAAAAGGAATAAAGGAGGGAGAGGGACATCCAATCAGAAGTTTAAAAAACATTATTTTTAAACCCTGGAATAATTTTTTTTTTCCTTCAACAAAATCTTCTCTCTTCCTGTGAACCCTCTACCATAACTGGCTCCTGAGTGGGCTCCCAGAAAGCTTTTAAGGCTCAGTGGGGCACAGTTTCAAATATACTATGCCAGACGAACCTAGGAAATGAATTTCCCACCTCCATCCTTATACCCCCGACCCCTGGGAAAAAGACAAAGGGTATTTGGGAGTTGCTGGAAGAATGAAAAGTTGTGTAGACTCTCTCCAGTGCACCCAAGTGGTCAATGGCCTCTCCAAACCCTCTTCCACCAGAAGACCAAAAAGCCAAATCCAAGGTCCCAAGGCTGTTGAACATACAGTGCCCACAGCGGTAAGTAGATGGAGAAGCTGAAGTGGAGGAGGAATGAGAGGGGGGGAGTGTCTGCTCCACCCCCTTCCTAGCAGCTGCCTCTGTGGACTGTATAATCCCCACCCTCTGGCTGCCCACCTCTCCCCCGCCTGGCCTCATTCATCAGTAGGAGGGCACGAAATCAGCACAGCCTTTCAGGGCCTGACAGTTCCTTTCTGGTTGCCCCCCACATGTAACCACTTAACCCCCAGCACAAAGGGCCAGGCTGAATGGGCCTGGAGCTGGTGGCTCGTGCGGAGGGGAGGCCTCAATAGGATTTGGGGAGCTGGGTGTATAAACGGCTCTGCTCCAGCAGCCCTCAATGGAGGAGCTGGAGTTGGGGCATGTGCCGAGGGGAGGAGTTGGGCAGCTGCATCCCGCCCCTGAACAATGATTTATTCATTCTCCTGAAAACAGGCTGGGGGGACATGGCCCCACAAATCGCCCTGAGCCTCAGCTGACTCCCACAGCAATCACTGCACTTCAGAGCACCCCCTCCCACTGTAATTTATTGCCTGAATCTTGCCCTTGCTCTTCCCAGTAAGGAAATAAGAGTGTCTTACAGAGTGTTTTAGCAGCCTGAAGTTCAAGCAGGCATCGTTTAAAAAGCTTGCACCCAATCTCAATCTTACTCTCCTTGAAAACTTCCTGCTCAGATGTTTCATTATACCCATTTCCCAGCGGGAGACAAAAAGGGGCGTAGCCTGTAGCCTGACTGCCCCCAGAGGGCAGGCCTGAGAAAGTAGCAGGGCCATCGGGAGGGTAGTCTAGAAATAGCTGGCAGGTAAGGGGAATGCTATAAAGGTTTGCTGGATGAGTTAATGGCTGCTAAGCAAAGGAACCATACTTGCTATTCTCACACCTAACCTTAGTCTCCTCCCTGTAGGCATATCTGGCTGTAGTTCCCAGAAAAATGTTTGGGAAAACTTTGGGGATTAGGGGACAGAATGAAGCCAAGTAAACAAAGATGCTAAAAACTGCAGATAAACAATGCAGGGTGAGTGGGGGGTTTCAGGAAGCTAAATTGTGACAAGAATAAATTTGTTCTTGCCCTCTCAACGCCATGCTTCATCCCCCTGGGGCCAGATCACACGCACAAAAATCATCATAAATAAAACTAAAAATCAATAATGTTAGCAGAACAGGGAGAGCCAGAATGAAGTGACCATCCTCAGACTGGCCTCTGGGCCTCTTGGCCCCAAGCTTGTAATTACCTTGTCACACAGAAAACAAATCTGTTGTTGGTGCTAAGTGTGAGATCCCAGGCAGAAGGCTGCCCAGCAGAGCAGGGGGGACAAGGAGTCCAGTAAGAAGACTGATTGGCCTTCAGTGCTGGCTGCTGAGAAATGAGAAACTGACAAAACTAAGGCCTATACAGGTTCAGAAAGTTTCCCTTAGGAGGGTGGACAGAGAAAGGGAGGTGATCCTGCCTAATACTGGCGGTGGGAGTGAGAGGGAGACCAGGGAAAAGGCCTCAAACCTAGGGTGACCAGATTTTAACATCTGTACCGCAGGACAACATGGAGCTGGGGCGGAGCGGGGGCAGGGGACCGGGCAGGGGACAGGGCAGGGGATGGGGCAGGCAGGGCCTGACAACAATGCCAACTTTGATAAACAGTTCTCGATAATCACTTCTCAGCAATTATTTATTACAGTTTAACATTATAAAATTAACAAAAATAATATAAAACTCATATTCTGGCGAAATAGCCATATGGCAGCCGAAAACTATATATTCCCTTCTTGTTCTCCAGCCTGTTAGTGTTCCAAAAATCGGGACTTTTTAAAAATGCCACGAGACGGGGGACAAATTGTTGAAAAGCGGGACTGTCCCGCCAAAATCGGGACGTCTGGTCACCCTACTCAAACCCCAACCTGTGAGCCTCCGGAGGGCAGGATGCTGCTGCCCTCTGGTGGACACAAAGAGATGACATCCACGCTTCCAACATGGGAACTAATTGTAAAGGAGTCTGTCCCTGTCTGTCCTAAAGCCTCGGCTGCCAGGATTAGTACACTGATACGTTAAGTTTCCTCTGAAGCTGGCTCTGATGTTAGTGTGCTGGATGTTTATTAAAAAGTTTCCTTGGTATCAACATCTATGGGAGAATGAGAAAGAGCAGGAATGGGCAGAAGAAGCTGAGTTGTGATATGGGATGTTGACAGCCTCAGTCAACCTCACTGGGAGCTCTGAAGGTAGAACAGCCTGGCAGAGTTGTCCTGATATAAGCTGAGATGACTAGGCCTTTATACGACAGTTCTTTTCTGGGTGCTCCCCATATGTAATCACTTAACCCCCAGCACAAGGGCCAGGCTGAATGGGCTTGGAGCCAGTGGCTCATGCGGAGGGGGAGGCCTCAATAGGATTTGGGGAGCTGGGTGTATAAAGGGCTCTGCTCCAGCAGCCTCAATGGAGGAGTTGGGGCATGTGCCAAGGGGAGGAGCTGGATGTGGACGTGGGCTGTGGTGAAAGAGGCCTGACTTTGGGCAAGGTACTATGTGTGGCTAAGACAATTCCCACACTGGAAGGCTGTCTGTAGCCAGTGATTCTTAGACAGTGTTTCCAACAGCTGGGCAAATAAGGCCTTTATCAAAGGGTCCACCCCACACAACATACTCAAAAGTGTGTTAAACAAACAGCAGGTTTAGATGATGTCTCAGGCTCCAGGTTCAGCTGGAAAAGTTCACCAGTATCATTTCCTAGAACTGTTATACACTGATCCTTGGAAACGGTCTGGAGAGCCTTAATGCTCAGATTCATGGATTCATTCATTCAACAAACATTCATTGAGATTTACCATGTGCCAGGCCTTAAGGCAGACACTTTACAAATGTTTTCTTATTTAATCCTCACAACTGTGAAGCTAGTATTAACTCAGATTATTCAGATGAGATCAAGTTATTAAGTAGCTTTCACAGTCCAATGACACTTTGAAAAAACAGCAATCACAATGGGACAAGTGCTATTGCTGCTGCCAAAGATTTTTCAGGCCAGAAAGGGTCTTGTCTCTGTTCTGTGTGCATGTGTTCGTATGAATGGGATGGCTTGCTCTCTGCTTTCAATCAGAACATTCTTTCTCTCACAGACAAAAGTTGCGCCTCACAGCATCCTACTTTAATTCCTCCCTTAGTATTATTGCTGCCCAGAGGTAACAAAACTAAGGGTTTAAAAATTCTTGACTATAGCTACCCAGCTACTATTACCCAGAAGGGAGCCAGGCTAACTCCTTCCTTGAATATTCAGTGAAAAGACAACCCTTAATCCCCAGTGTTCTTTTTTTTCTTATTTTCTTTCTTTTTCTTTCTTTCTTTTTTTTTTTTTTTTCTAAGATAGAGTCTGGCTCTCTCACCTGGACTAGAGTGCAGTGGTGTCCTCCCAGCTCACAGCAACCTCAAACTTCTGGGCTTAAAGTGATCCTCCTGTCCCAGACTCCCAAACAGTTGGGAATACGGGTGTGTGCCACGATGTCTAGCTAGTTTTTCCTTTCTTTTCTTTCTTCCTTTTTTTTGAGACAGAGTCTCACTCAGTCACCCTGGAGTTGAGTGCCATGGCATCATAACTCACAGCACCTTCAAACTCTTGGGCTTAAGTGAGTCTCTTGCCTCAGCCTCCTGAGGGATTATAGGCACCTGCCACAACACCAAGCTCCTTTTAGGAATGAGGTCTTACTCTTGTTCAGGTTGGTCTCGAACTCATGAACTCAAGCAATCCACCCGCCTCAGCCTCCCAGAGTGCTGGGATTACTGGTGTGAGCCACTCCCCTTGGCCCCATAATTTTTCTATTTTTAGTAGAGACAGGGGTTTCATTCTTGCTCAGGCAGGTCTTGAACTCCTGACCTCAAGCAATCCTCCTGCTTTGGCCTCTCAAAGGGCTAGGATTATAGGCATGAGCCACTGCACCCAGCCTCCCCAATGTTTTGTAGCCATCAGATCATTACAAAGTTATGAGGGTAAGTACCTAATGTATACCTTCCACATCTACTGTGATCATTTTGGGACAATAACCTTGAAGGGTCAAGAGGTAGAGGTTTCTGCTCCAGAAACTCTCAATACCCTGTACTTCTCACTAACCTAGTGCCGCGGTGGAAGGAAGTGAGGGCTGAGAGAGAGAAAGCTGTCAGTTGCTTGCTATTTTTCTATAGTCCTGATGTGGTTTCATAGGGCCCTGAATGAGGACTTGACAGAATATTAGACCAATCTGGTGCCGTACCCCCGCATCCACTTCCTCCTGGCCACCTATGCCCCGTCATCTCAGCTGAGAAGGCCTATCACCACGAGTAGCTGTCCGTGGCTGAGATCACCAATACCTGCTTTGAGCCAGCCAATCGGATGGTCAAGTGTGACCTCGCCCTGGCAAGTACACGGCCTGCATGTTGTACAGGGGGGATGTGGTCTCAAAAGATGTCACTGTGTGGCTTGGCGCCTGTGGCTCAAGTGGCTAAGGCGCCAGCCACATACACCTAAGGTGGCGGGTTCGAATCCAGCCCGGGCCTGCCAAACAATAATAATGGCTGCAACCAAAAAATAACCAGGTGTTGTGGCGGGCGCCTGTGGTCCCAGCTACTTGGGAGGCTGAGACAGGAAACTCGCTTGAGCCCAGGAGTTGGAGGTTGCTATGAGAAGTGAAGCCATGGCACTCTACCCAGGGGGACAGCTTGAGGCTCTGTCTCAAAAAAAAAAAAAAAAAAGATGTCAATGTGGCCATTGCCACCCTCGAGACCAAGCACACCATCCAGTTTGTGGACTGGTGTCCAGCTGGATTTAAGGTGAGCATTAACTACCAGCCCCCTGTCGTGGTCCTGGAGGTGACCTGGTCAAGGTGCAGTGGGCCGTGTGCACATTGAGCAACACCACCACCATCGCCGAGGCCTGGACCTGGCTGGACCACTAGTCTAATCTCACATACGCCAAGCGGGCTTTTGAGCACTGGCATGTAGGAGAAGGAATGGAGAAGGGGGAGTTCTCAGAGGCCTGAGAAGACCTGGCAGCCCTGGTGAAGGATTACAGAGAGGTGGGCATGGATTCCATGGAAGCCGAGGCTGAGGAAGGGGAGGAATATTGAGGGGAGTGCGTGGCAGGCGACCCTCCCTTTGTATTCTCCCCACCATAATGTTACAAGATGTATTTACTTCTTAAAATTTGTGTATTGAGAAATTAAAAAAAAAATCATCCTTGATCAATTAAGACTTTCGGCAAACTCAACCACCAACATGAAGATTTCTGTTTTCTCATTTAGATTCTAAGCATAGGGAACTTGAAGGAAAAAGAGGGAGGGGGATGCTTGGATGTCATGGAACAATTTCTAGGTCTGACAACCAAAACATTCACTCAGTACTCCACACCCCCTCGCAACTCCCCCCCACACAAAACGCCTTCCCTCTGGGCCCTCAGAACCTAATTTTTCACGTTTGGAAAACCCAGATGATTTTTGCCTGGGTACATCTGGTTTTCCAAATAACCTGTCTTTTTGATAAATAACATAAGTTAAATTAGACAAGACAAACAAAGAGAGAGGGTGGGCAGTCCACTTTTTTTTCTTTCCCTCCATCTCTGAAAAAGAGATGGGGGCTGAAAAACTCGAACCATGGCTCGCTCCCAACCTTGCCCCAGCACTGTCACCCCTGCGACTAGGACCAGGGATTCTCTACTCTGGAGCTGGGAGCTGCCTTTCCACCCTCATGTCTCACCCACCAGCCGTCAAGAATACCACGCTGTGATTCTCTCTCAGATGTAGGAAAGAATCCAGGTGTCCAGCCCCACAGCTTCCTCCATTCCCCCTCAGGCTGATCACTTCAAACCCCTCTTTCCCATCATGCGTCCCACCACAGGGAAGAACTAAATCAATAAACTGAAAATGAAAAACCTTTAAGGTGAGAGAAGAGAGGACAGAGGAGGAGGAAAGGATATGGACAGTACGGACCAAGACGATACAACTACTGGGGACAGAGAGTTCTGGCACCTTGATCTCAAAAGGTAAAAATCTGGCCTCTCGCTCTGGAACATAGTTTCACTTCGTATAACTTCTTTCTTTACTTTTATTCTTTTTTTTGTTTTTTTTAGAGACAGTGTCTCACTTTATTGACCTCAGTAGAGGGCTGTGGCATCACAGCTCACAGCTAACCTCCAACTCCTGGGCTTAGGCGATTCTCTTGCCTCAGCCTCCCAAGTAGCTGGGACTACAGGTGCCCGCCACAACACTCAGCTATTTTTTGGTTGCAGTTTGGCCGGGGCCCTACTCACTGAGCCACAGGTGCTGCCCTACTTTCATACTTTCATACTTTTATATGATCAACTCTTTTTTTTTTTTTTTTTTTTTTAGACAGAGCCTCAAGCTGTCCCCCTGGGTAGAGTGCTATGGCATCACTGCTCACAGCAACCTCCAACTCCTGGGCTCAAGCGAGTCTCCTGCCTCAGCCTCCCAAGTAGCTGGAACCACAGGTGCCTGCCACAAAGCCCGG
>CAUYQV010147439.1:0-30039 GCA_963574575.1 Galagoides demidoff
TTGCTCAACAAACCCAATTCTGTCATACAAAATCATAAGATCCACAGTCAAAAACTGTTTGCTTGTGTCTTAGGTCTGCCACTTTATAAGCTGTGCAATGTTAGAAAGTTATTTAGTCTCTCTAAGAAATGTCTTCCTCTAGGACAGTGGTTCTCAACCTTTCTAATGCCGTGAGCCTTTAATACAGTTCCTGTAGGTTGCGACCCACAGGTTGAGAACCACTGCTCTAGAAAGCAAAGCCAGTAACACCAACTTTTCTACCTGCTTGCTATAGGGCCATGACAACCATATGTGATTACAGCTGTTAATTTTTCTCTTAGACTATAAAGTACATCAAATGTAGTTATTATTGGTTGTCATTAGTATTCATTTGGCAGCTGCAGACTCAGATGAGAATTAAATACTGAATTTTTATAATTCTTGAAACACCTCTCTTACACTTGCCCAATTCAAACTTACTGGACTTAAGCAACAATTTTACACCCAGAATTCCAGGTTCCGCAGTTCCCAGACAAAGAAGAAATTCCTGCATTAGGAGGTCACCCCCTACAGGCAAATGCCAAAGGCTTCCTTTATGCATAGAGTTCACAAGTTCCTTCATACTGAGGCCAATGTCCAGATTTTCCCAGCCATCCTGCCACCCCCAGTTTCTTTTGCATCCCCAGAACAAAACTCCCAGCTGTCACAGGTCTAAGTTTCTGCACTGAACTTCTCTAGCATGGAATATTCCCTCTTCCCTTCTAGGCAATTTTTTTCCTTACCCCGGAACCTTCCAACCTTGCATTTTGGGGAAAGCGTCAGCTGCCTTTCCTCCCATCCTCCAGGCAGAGTTAGTCATTCTCTTCCCCACTGGAACTGAGCTTTGTACATTCCTCTTAGGATACTTCATTGATTCTGTTTACATGTCTGTCTTCCCAGCAAGGTGCTGAGCTCTTGGGAAGGAGGCTGTGTTATTCCTCCCCACCCTTAGCACCTACCCCAGGTCCTGGAATGTTAACAAAGGGTATCCAGAGAAACTTCTTTGAATTTTTTCTATCCTATGTCAGAAGAATTGGTAACTTACATTTACTTTGAGGGTTTTGGGAGAATATTTGAAGTTATAATTCAGCTAAAATATAAATACATTTCCCTGAAATAAGAGTTTTCCCCTCCACATTGGTGGAAAGCCCTAGGCCCTGGACTAGTAGTTCTTAAATTCAGGGGGCACCTGATAAAAATGCAGAACTGAGATTCTGCATCTCAAACCTAAGGAATTTCAATCTTTGGGGGGCGAAAGCCAGGCATCTGTATTCCAGAAACTTCCCCAAGGGATTGTGATACATATCAGAGTTTAAGAGCCATTGCATGAGGCCAATCTGACTTATAAAGTGAAGGTTCCAATTGCTTCAAATGTTTCCACTGTTGAAAAGGAGCAGAAACAAAGTGGCCATTCAGAGAGCTGGGCCCTCGTTCCCACCCTGGCCTGGGGTGCCTGGCCCTCCCTGAAGAGTTAATGTCGCCTCCCTTATCGCCCAGCGGCCTTTGATCAGGAGCTTCTTCATTCTGGCTCACTCTTTACTTCAAAGCTAAGAAACCTGATCAGCTCTTCTCTCTTTTCCTCGCCCAGGGCCCAGTGAGCCCCACAGGTGGGCTGGTCACTTGGGAAGCTGACAGTGGGGACAGTCCTCTGGGAGAGACCAGGGGAAAATCTTTTGTGTGGCACTTCTGTCTGATTCTACCCCAGCACAACTCAAGCCAAAGAGAAAACAGGAGCGGAAACATAACTGTGTTCTAAGCCTGCCACCACCACCACGGGTGTGGAATAACCACGGCCAGGCACAGCTTTGTGGTGTTCCATCTCCTGGTCCTTGAGGCAAGTCTTCCCGGGTTAAACGGCAAAGGTCCTTTATAGAAAAGAACAAATTTCCTTTTACCTGAGCATCGAAATGATCTCCCAAGTGAAAGTTTACATAAGGGAAGATGATAACCGATTTGGTTCTGTAAAGCAGTGGTATTCTGTTTCCTTGGTAAGTCGTTCCATTCCAAAAGATGGGCGTGTGCCGGTGTTAGATGCTGTTTTAAACTCAAATTATTGACCCACAATTCTCATATTTCTTCTCTCCAAAGTACCTAAGGGATAACCCAAACCCTACTTTAAATAAATACAAATAAATCAAAAGTTCATTTTAAAAAATAGCTCTATTTGAGATATAATTCACATATAAAAGTTTACTCATTTAAAGCACGAATTTCGAGGGATTTTAGTATACTCACAGAGTGGAGCAGTCACGATCACCATAATCTAAGTTTAGAACATTCCTGTCAACCCAGCAAGTACCCCACAGCCATTAGCACTCACTCCCCCTCTTACTCTCCTTGTGGGGCCCTCGGCAACCCCCATCTACTTTCTGTCACTTTAGATACACCTATTCTGCACATTGTGTACAAATGGAATGTGGTCTTCGTGACTTGTTTCTTTCACTTAGGAAAATATATATATTGTTAGAAAATATATATATTTATTTATATACTTAACAAAAATCTATGTATTTTGAGGCAGAGTCTCACTCTGTGCCCTGGGTAAAGTGCTGTGGCATCATAGCTCACAGCAACCTCAAATTCTTGAGCTCAAGCAATCCTCTTGCCTCAGCTTCCCGAGTAGCTAAGACCACAGTTATATGCCACAACTACTGTCTTCTTTTTTTTTTTTTTCTCTATTTTTAGTAGAAACAAGGTCTCACTTAGCTCAGGCTGGTCTGGAAGTCCTGAGCTCAAGCAATGCACCCACCTCAGTCTCCCAGACTGTTAGGATTACAGGTATGAGCCACCACGGCTGGCCTTTAATTTCATATTAACATGAGGGTACAAATGATTAAGTTACATAATTTGCATTTGTTCGGTAAAGTTCAAGTTGTAGCTGAGCCCTGCACCCAGCAGGTGTACTGTATACCCTTACATTGGGCCAGTTTGATGAGAGTTTACTAATCCCCCTCCCCTCCGTCCCTTTACCCTTTCCCTCCTTCTCCCTCCCCTCCCCCAAATTAAACTGTGTTTTTCTCTCATGTGGGCATATGGCTGTTTATCTATTGTTTCATATTAGTACTGAGTACATTGGATACTTGCTTTTCCATTCTTGGGTACTTCACACACAAAAAAAGTTCTTCAAATCCTTCCATGTTTAATACAAAAGATGTAAATTCTCTTTGCTGATGATATGATATTATACTTAGAAAATCCTAGGGATTCAACCACAGGCTCCTGGAAGTGATTAAGGAAGACAATCATCTTGGGATGCAAAATCAGCGACCACCAGATCAGTAGCCTTCATATAGGCCGATAACAGTCAAGCTGAGAATCAAATCAAAGACACAATTTCCTTCATAGTAGCTTCAAAGAGAATGAAATACCTGGGAATATACATAACAAAAGGATCTCTATAGAGAGAACTAAGGAACCCTGAGAAAAGAAACAGCAGGATATTTTCAGGATTCATACATGTTGTCACAAGTATATTTTGTGTCAGTATTTTATTCCTTTTTATGGTTGAATAACATTCCACTTTATGGATATATATCACACTTGGCTATCCATTTCCTGATGAACATGTGGGTCCTTTCTCTTGTTGGCTATAATGAATGATGCTACTATGAATATTTATATATACTTTTTGTGTGTATATGTTTTGATTTCATTCCTAAAAATAGATGTGATGAGTCATATGGTATCTCTATGACTAGCATTTTGAGGAACTGGCAAATTGTTTTCAAAGTGCCTGTACCATTTTATGTTCCCATCAGCAGTGAATGAGTTTTCTAATTTCTTTATATCTAAACAAAAATCTGTTATTATCTATCTTTTTAATTATAGCCATCCTGATGAGTCTATATTGTATCTCCCAGTAGTTTTTTTTTTTTTTTTTTTTTTTGAGACAGAGTCTCACTATATCACCCTTGGTAGAGTACGGTGGCGTCACAGGTCACAGCAACCTCAAACTCTGGGGCTAAAGTGATTCTCTTGCCTCAGCCTCCCAAGTAGCGGGACTACAGGCACCTGCCACAATGCCCAGCTATTTTTCTGGTATATGTGGCTGGCGCTGCAACCACTGTGCTATGGGCACTGAGCCTATCTCCTGGTAGTTTTGGTTTGTATTTGACTAACAACTAATGACATTGAGCATCCTTTCATGACCTTATTTTCTAATTGCATACCTTCTTGGCACATTTTTAAGTTGGATTATTTTTATTTTTGTTACCAAATTTGAAGAGTTTTTTAAAAAAATGTATTTCGTATAAAGACTCCTTATGAAATATATAGTTGGCAAATATTTTCTCCAAGACTGTGAATTATTGTGTTTTTTTGATGGCATGGTTTAAGTATGAAAGTTTTACATTTTGATGAAGTCAAATTTATGTATTTTATCTCTTGTGCTTTTTTATCTTTGGTGTTTTACATATATATATATATTTTTTTTTTTTTTTTTTTGCAGTTTTTGGCCAGGGCTGTGTTTGAACCCACCACCTCTGGCATACAGGGCCCGTGCCCTACTCCGCCCTTTGGTGTTATATTTAAGAAACCATTGCTTAATCCAAGGTGACAAAAGTTTGCTCTGTTCTCTTCTAAAAGTTTTAACATTTTACCTCTTAAACTTGTCTGTGATCTACTCTATGTTTTAAATATGATCTGAAGTAAGAATTGGAAGTAATTATTTTGTATCTTGTCCCGCCTTGATTTAATTGAAAGACTATTCTATTCTCACTGCTAATTTTCTTGACACACTTGTTGAAAATTAATTGGTAATACATTTTAGAGTTTATTTTTAGAGTATTTTATTGATCTATATTTTTTAGCTTTGTTTTTGTTGATTTTTTTCTATTTTTATTATATTTTAAAATGTTATTTATTTCTGTAACATTTGTCATTTCTTCTGCCTACTTTGGGCATAATTTACTCTTTTTCTAGTTTCTTTTTTTCCCCACTGTTATAGTTTGTTCAACATTTACTAATCCCATTCTAGGTAGTTTATTTTTTAAATGTAGGTTATTCTTTGATAAAAAAAAAAAAAATTAAAAGTGAAGAGAAAACATAGTACCAATACCAAAGACTTGAGCATTTTGAGCTAAAATTTAATTTATTCCCTAAGCAGCGAGGGTGCTTTGACTGTTTTCCTTTTCAGAAGAAAAAGCGAATTCTACATATTAGATGTGTCCTTTGCCTTTATATAGATGTATACTGGCATTCAAGTGTAGCACAATTTTAGATAAATAAATAGTTATAAAATAATCCTTCAGGATTTAGTCATTAAGAGTGTGTCAAGACACTTGTTCTATACAACCTATTTTAATGTATAAGATGTCAATAGGTAAGAATTTGTACATTCTGAACAAGCACTTTAAATGAAATTAGGTGTTTACTAACTTAGGTACCCAAGAACTTGGTTTGAAGAGTCCAACAGACTGAAAGTCTATTTTTCAAGAGTACCATGATCTTCTACCAATGGAGAAATTTTGGTATTTCTATATTCTAAGAGATCTCAATCTTTGCTTGATGTCAGTAATTCATTATCAACTATACCAACAGCTGCATCTTCCACCAGAATATCTGTTTGGTATGCTCCAGCTGGAGTTTCAGGCAACCCAATATAGTCATGATCTACCACTACTGAGCCTTGCAAGAGATAAAGACTGTCTTGTTCACCAGCCTCTCTCTAACACAGGGCTTCAGGTGGGACATCTTCATGGGCCTCTTCAGCCTCGCCTCAGTGCTGTCCCTCAGGACAGCAAAGCCACTGTCTGTGATGTAGTCTATGACACAGGGACCGACCCACTCAGACTGGAAGCCACCATCTTTCCACCAATTTTTCCTTTGTCTTAAAACTTTTAAGTGAAATGGATTTATTTGTTTTGGTTTCTTCTTAACAATGATCTTGCTTTTATTTAGTTCATCCAAATTGTTCTCTCCCTGGCACACTGACATTGTCTTATTTGCCATTGTTTCATCAGCTTCTTTAACAGTATCTAGAATTCTGGCAAACATACTTGTATTACCACCATCCACTTCCTGAAGACTATCTGAAGTCTCCGCCATATAAGGATTTTGATTAAACATTTGAAAATATGATGTATATTTAGTAGGCTCTAAGTGCATTACATTGAAGGCAAATGAAATGGCCAGCAGGTGGTCATCCCAGTCATCCGGGGGCTCTGCACAGTGTTTGGACAGGTGCATCTTGATAGTTATGGGTGTGCTGTCAGCTGGGTTAGCAGCCGCAGAGGTGTGAGAAATTACAGTTTGCTTCTTGCCAAACAATCCATACAGCTTAGCATTAATCTGTTGAATGAATTCATGTCATTGGTTCATTATCATTTTCTGAGGAGGTCCATATAAGAAAAACATATTGATAATAGCCTTCACAATCTCTGACGCTGAAACATCACACAGAGGCAGAATCACAACCTATTTTGTGAGCAAGTCCATCATGATCACTGCACACACATGACTTGTGCTGCTGGTTTGGAAAGGCCCCATCAGGTCAACAGTGACCACACTCCACGAGCTCTCCAGCTTCAGGAGGTGTGGTTTAGGTGCTAGTGTGACTGTATTTTTTGCCACTTGGCAATGCGGGCAAGCATACACCCACTGTTTGACATCATTGGTCACAGAATCCCAATTGTAACTGGATTCCACCAGTGTGAGGGTTTTGGATATGCCATGATGAACTTCAGTGTCATTTTCATAAAATTCTCTTAGCACTTTCTTTTTTTCTTCCTCTGAAACAATTACCAAACGATTTCATTTTCTGTCTTTTCTGACATAAAACAGCTTTTTTACCTTGAAAACAAATTTTTTTGCTGCTCTTCATATGCCACTTCTCTCCCTTGGCAGTGTGGTTGATGATATTCCCCAGTCCATTTGTAATACGCGATCTGTTTAAAATGAAGGTTACCATTTTTTCCACTGCAGATCATTATGAACCAAGGTTGTCCTAAATTAATATGATAGGATTTAAGGTACCTCTCATAATTTATCTGGTGCTGCTGGAAGCGGAACTACTTTTTTTTCCTAGTTTCTTAAAGTAGAAGTTTACATTACTGATTTGAGATACTTCTTTTTAAAATATAGGTGTGCAATGCAGCCGGTACACCAAGGAATACTATGCAGCCATAAAGAAAGATGGAGACTTTACCTCCTTCATGTTTACATGGATGTAGCTGGAAAATATTCTTCTCAGCAAAGTATCTCAAGAATGGAAGAAAAAGTATCCAATGTAGTCAACTCTATTATGAAACTAATTGTTAACTATCATAGGAAAGCTATAATCCAATTATAGTACAAGAATACGGGGAAAGGGGTGTGGGAGGGGTGGGCAGGGAAGGGGTGGGGGGAGGATGGGTGAAGGGAGGTGATTGCTGGGATCACGCCTATGATTTATCCTATAATGGTACATATGAATCTTTCTAAAAGTCGAATATAAATGTCTTAACACAATAATTATGAGAATGACATGATGGCTATGTTGGCAAAATTGGATGAAAGTATTTCAAATTGTATATGGAAACAACACACTGTATCCCATGATAGTATTAATGTGCACAAATATGATTTAATAAAAATAAAAAACAAAACAAAAAAATAATAAAATAAAATATAGGTGTGTACAGCTGTAATTTTTTTCTGATCACTATGTTAGTTGCATTCCATAAACTTTGTATATTGTGTTTACGTTTTCATTTATCTTAAAGTATTTTTTTAATTTCCCTATGATTTCTTCTCTGACCTACTGATTATTTAGGACTGTTTCATTTAATTTTCAAATGTTTGTAAAATTTCCAAATACTTTTTTGTTATTGTCTTCTAATTTTATTTCATTTTGGCTAGAAAAACATATTTTGTTTGATTTCAATCCTTTTAAACACATTGAAACTTGTTTTATAGCCTAACATGTGGTCTATCCCAGTGGCTGTTCCATGTACACTTGAAAGGAACATGCATTGTACTGTTGATCTGTCCTAGAAGTAAAGAATCAGAGGCTCTGGGGATTCCAGAATCTTTGCTTAGCAAACGCTCTGTGTGATTCTGATTCATGATCAAGGGTGAGAACTGCTCATTTTTTCTTGGTGCTTTTATGTCTTGCCCATGTTTTCCTGAAATGTAATCAATAAGAAGTCACACATACAGATGACCTGAAATTCATGGCTTTTCTGTGACCCTGGTACCCAGTAAACCCCCAGCTGCGTATTTCTCTAACCCTGCACTGTTGATCTAATTTGGATCCTGAAGCTTGACCCTTTATTTGCCATGTAGCATCCTGATCCCTTGCTGGTGCTGGAGGTCTTTCGACCAGGTATGTTGCTTATGGTTCTGATGCGACGCTTAGTTTTGGCAAGCTCTTCCTTGTGGTCTGGAATCTATTCCTTTTATTTTCAGATGTGCCTTGCTCTGAATGTTGTAATTACTTAGAATCTTAACAACTGTCTCTCCTGGCTCCCTTGAACCACCACCTTCAGACATCCAATTATTCCCACTGGTTCTTAGATCTTGTCACCTAACAAAATCAAACAACCTAACAAAATCAACAACCATTACATCATGCCTCTGTTCACGGCCCTTTCTACTCTCCATTGAGACTGTGATGTGGCCAGCTATCAGCTGCCCTCCACCTGCACCAGCATCATCCATCAGTGTCCCTACTGACCTTGGGGCTCTCTTTCCTCACTATGACCCAACAAACAAGGTTAAATTTTGCTATAATCTTTTCCAGTTAAACATGATCATGTTTAATTCTGAATGGCATGTTACAACAGACATCCAATGGAATGAAAATGAATTGGATTACCCTAAAACTGGAAGTTATGCTATGTGAGAAGGTGGTTTCATGGAAGAGCATCTCCTTTCTGAGGAATACATGGGGTAGACACTCCCGATTGCACACACAGATCCCTTTACTGGGCCTGAATACCCATCTCCCTACTGCTGCTGAGTGGTGGTGGTTAATGAAGAGCTCGCCACTGCTTTCTCTCCAGGGAACTCCCATCTGCTGCAGGGATCTAGCCACATCTCCAAGAAAATGTTACCCTTTCCTCTGAGGGCAGCTTGCAGGAAGTGACTGCCACATCCTTTGCCTCAAGGTGAGACAATTCTGGTTGCTTCTCATGCTCCAGAGCTCCCGGAATTATCAAGCAGTAACTGGATTGCAGGCAAGATCACATCCTTTCTGCCTTTTCTTCTGCCTCACCTTGTGTCACTAACTCTTTTTCTCCTCATGGTGCTCTCCTGATAAATCACCTGCACCTGCACCTGCAGGTCAGCCTCAGGCGCTGCTTCTAGACCTATGGTTTTCAATTGGTGTGCCGCAGCACCCTGGTGTGCTGTGAGAGAATCTTAGGTGTGCCCCAAAAGTTTTTAAAGATCATTAATTAGGCTGGGCATGGTGGTTTAAGCTTGTAATCATAGCATTCTGGGAGGGGGAGGCGGGTGGATTTTCTGAGCGCAGGAGTTTGAGACCAGCCCAAGCAATAGTGAGACCCTCTCTCTACTAAAATAGAAAAACTACCCAGGCATTGTGATGGGTCCCTGTAGTCCCAGCTACTTAAGAGGTCACTTGGGCCACGAGTTTGAGGTTGCTGTGAGCTATGACATGACGTCACTCTACCCAGAGTGACAGAGTGAGACACTGTATCAAAATAAAATAAATAAATAAAATAAAGATCATTAATTTAATTATTTTTGGAAGAAGTTCAAACCACAGTAAGTTATTCTCTCTTTTTCTTTACCTTTTTTTTTTTTTAATCAACATTACTTAAGTGTATGGAAAAAACTTAACTAATAGGCTCAAGTGTACCATGAGCTAAAAATAGTGGAAAACACTGTTCTAGACAGACCAACTTAAGACAACCAAGACCTCTTTCATAAGGAGCCCAGATAGATATGTCATCATCATTTTCTAGAAAGCTGTTATGCTAGGGTCTTGGGGCCCCTTCATATAAATAATGTAAATACATGTATGTGTGATATCAGCCAATTAGCTGTTAAAATTGCCTCATTGTTTAGATATAAATCTTGTTGGCTTTTAATATTCTGGAAAAGAAGGGGGGAACCTATCCCTCAGTTCCTCAAATGAGGTAAGAAACTTTGATTAAATGTCTCCCCAAATCCACGAACTAATAGATTTATTAATTGTTTGTCATCATGAACCTGTAACTTTTTCCCTGAAGAAAGAGAGAAAAGAAATCTGAAGAATTCCTTTGCTCTTGCTTGGGGCCCAGGAGGTCAGAGTGGCCCTGGCCTGTTGTACACAATGTCTTGGTTGGGGGGCCACATTACCATATGCGCCTCATCAGCTTGAGTCCAGATCTGCTGGGGCAATTGTGAAATTCCTGCTTCAGTTAGAAGGCAGGGTCAGGGAGAGTAATATCTGAACATTGTCCAGTATTGCATTTTATGTGGCAGGCTTTGCCTTTTAGGACCTGTAATTTTAATCTTACTAACATGAGGAAAACTAAAGTATGGTCTTGACTAAAGAGGGTAAGTATTTCTAATTCTGTGAGTCCTCAGAAAGCTCCAGGACTCCGTTAATCCTAAAGAATAAATGATCCAGGGAAGTCAGAGCATGATCTACAAATATCTGAAGTCCAGCCACACAAAGTAGTAAATTACACCAGTGTTGGTTTCCCGGAGGATAGAGTTAAAAATAATAATTGGAAGAAACAGAATTATGTTCTGGTCACTATAAGAGAAATGCACAAAAGAGGGGTATTTACATCAACATGAGAAATAGGAAAGGAAGAGGAAATGAGTGACATGGGCCAGGTGTGGAAAGATGACCTACATTTCACAAAGAGAAGAGAGGATAATAATACTCTCGATGGAGGCAGGTGTGAAGGCACCAAGGATGGACACCCAGTGTCACACAATGGATACTGGAGGTCATTCAGTGTGGCTGGATACAGGATATATGGTAGAAGGTGGAACAGAAGATAGTCTAGGAAGGAGGAAGAGGGAAACATTTAGGGCCATTGTGTTGGTCTAGAATTTAAATTTCATCCAGAAAAGTGCATGTGAATTCACTGAGGGATATTTAAAAGGAACATAAATAAATAGGTTTTTATTTTTCACTCAGTCAAATACTAGTAAAAATGACAGACCAGGTCAGACAGGACACAGGGAAGGCAGCCCTATGGAGTGCGAGAAACTAATGAGGAAATCCAGGTGAGAGGAGAGGAGGGCCTGAATGTGGGTGCTGGAGGGAGAAAGGAGGCAAGAGATAGCAAGGAAGTGAGACCCACGGAGGACTGATTGTGCAAATGCATGAGAAAGGAGAGGCGAGGATGATGACCTTCAGTTATCGGGAGAGAAAGAGAATGAGGAGAAGAGAAGATAGAAAGAAGGAAAGAGATGGGAGCAAGGGAGCAAGAAAGGAAGACACATGTGTTGAGGACTGTTTGTTCTTATTTTAGGGACCTGACCCTGTGGATAATCCAGCTATGGAAAAATTAAGAGCTAAGGGAAATTCTCCAGACCAATGTTGTCCAATAGAAACAATATGAGATATGTAGATAGGATGAAACTGTCTAGGAGCTACATTTTACAAATGTAAGAAGAAACACACAAAGTTAATGTCATATAATAATATACTTAACTCAGTATATTCAAAATACTATTTTGACCTGCTACCATTCTAAAATATTAGTGGCCTATTTTGGTCTGTTTTGGTAGTAAGTCTTTCAAATCTGGAACGTATTTTACAACAACAGCACACCAATTTTTATCGAAACCACTTGATTTATATTCATATTTCATAAAGTACATGGTTGAAAATATAGGGTCACATACCAAATTGTTTTAAACATGAAAGCTGTCCTGTAAATAAGTCAAGTATTTTTTTAATTTAAACTAACATCAACTGAAATTAAATGAAATTAAAACTTTATACCTTTATCTCACTAGCCACATACACAGTACCAGAGAGCCATGTGTGGAGTAGCGGCTGCCATATTGAACAACAGAGAAAGTCCTGTTTCTTAAGGCGAGACATGAACATCACATTATTTAGCATCCTCAGGAGGTTTGTTACTGAATTCATAATCTCAGGCCCACCCTCAAACCCACTGAATCAGAATCTGTACTTATTTATTTATTTATTTAGAGACAGAGTCTCATTATGTTGCCCTTGGTAGAGTTCCCTGGCATCACAGCTTGCAGCAACCTCAAATTCTTGGGCCTCAACCTCCCAAGTAGCTGGGACTATAGGTGCCTGCAACAATGACCGGCTATTTTTGTTGTTGGTTTTGTAGTCGTCATTGTTGTTTGGCAGGCTTGGGCTGGATTCGAACCCACCAGCACTGGTGTATGTGGCTGGCCCTAACCACTGAGCTACAGGCAATGAGCCAGAATCAGCATTTAAATGAGATCTCCACATCATCTGTGTGCACATTAAAATTAAAGGGGAATCACTCCCCTTAGAAAACAGCCAACATCATGTGGAGACTTCACAGTCACTGAGGTATAGTTCAATGAGATTCCTCAACCCACACTTCACTGTGAGGAGACTAGATGAGCTTGCATAGACACCTATAGCTCAAGTGGCTAAGGCGCCAGCCACATGCACCAAGGCTGGCGGTTTGAATCCAGCCCAGGCCCGCCAAATGACAATGACAACTATAACTAAATAATAGCCAGCATTCTGGCAAGCACCTGTAGTCCCAGCTACTTGGGAGGCTGAGGTAAGAGGATCATTTAAGCCCAAGAGTTTGAGGTTGCTGTGAGCAGTGGTGCCATGGCATTCTACCCAGGGCAACAACTTGAGACTATGTCTCAAAAAAAAAACAAATATTTAGAGCTGGTTCCCTGTCTGACCACCCATTCGGTGTAAATTTACCTCATCCAACTGAGTTTTCATCCTGGCCTTCCCACTCAAAAATCGAACATCACACAAGAGAACCCGTTAGGCTGAGGAAGTATAGCTTGCAAATAGACATTCTGAGGTGAGAAAAGTAGGGGAAGGAGTCCCTCAGAAGGCTATTTCAAGATTCTGCTGCACAAAAACCAAACTGGTTCTGTGGGGACACAACCAGAGTTAGAGTTCCGTGGGCTCTAACGTATATGGAAGATTGCATTTCTTCTGTGATGACCTTGGTTTAATTTACCCTTGCTTTGTAAATCCTTCTGTCCTCTAATTGCTGGCCAGGAAAAAGGGGGTATCTTTTACAAAATAAGGAGAGAAAAAACAGGATGGACCATAATGCAAGGTGGCTTTTGTGTGGGGCTCACTTGTGCCTGAGAACCGTGATGAATGACAGATGCAATTTCATGCTGAAAACTGGGTTGAGTGATCCAAGCTCGGTAATCAGTCTGAATTCCTATAATTACAGGACTTGAGGTACCTAATTTTATTATGAGAGGTGGTGAGTTTATAAAACTCAATATGGGTACAATTTAAAATAATTGAATAGATTTAAGAAACTCAAAATTATTAAAAACAATTTATAATTTAACATTTAATATTAGCACAACCAAGTATCTTGCAATATGGAATCTCTGGATACTCAAAAACCTGGTAGACTGTTCTCTTCCTATCAGGCAAGGTCTGTTTTACAACCCGTGTTATCCAAGTTGGAGCTATTTAGTAAATGCAAATGCTACAAAATTTCTTAATGCACCATTTTTACCTTCAAATCACCATAACCTTCCAAACCTGACATAAATTTGGTTCTAAGATAGTTTTCTGGCATTATAGCTATGGCCATTAGCAAAATTATTTGACTAATCATTATAGATAGCCACAAAATTATACAACTGCAGAGAGAATGAAAGTGCGATTGAGATGATATTGAGACTCTAGAAAGTAGTTGAGTTAGAATTATAACCATTGGAAAGCTAAACTGAGTATTACTCTGTATAATTTCTGCCATTCTATAAATCAATTCCAAGCTCTGGACACAGAGGAGTATAACATTGTCTAATGAAGCTTAGCTACACTTACTTTCAGCTAAAGATGCTTTCTTGAAAGCATCTCTGCCCCTCTCTCCTTTCTGAAATCAACATCAAAATGATAGCCATAATAAGCATCATCAAAATAATGATAGAAAATGACATTTTTTATTAAATCATAGCTGTGTACATTAATACAGTCATGGGGTACTGTGTGCTGTTTTTATATACAATTTGAAATATTTTCATCAAGCTGGTTAACATAGCCTTCATGTCATTTTCGTAGTTATTGCATTAAGACATTTATATTCTGCATTTAGAAAGATTCACACGTACCCTTGTGAGATGGACCATACACGTGCATTTTCAAAGAAATTAAAAGGCAGCAAAATCTCTGACCAGAGTCCATAAAAGGATTGAAAAAGGCAATGAAAAGGAAACGTGGTTGAAGAAAAGACCAAGAGTTGAAAAGGAGGTCTGCACAAAACAGTTACCTAAAAGTCGCACCTCCAAACAGCACGTCTGCACCAACACCCCTCTAGTGTAGGAAGCAGCAAGGTTTTGGTGCATCCTAATATCTGGTAGTGTGAAGTGGCAGAGAAAGTAGATAGGAGTGAAGAAAAATGTAGACACAGAGCCAGCTACGACCACCAGCAACCCGGCAATTGTATAGGAAAGGAGAGGAGGAAACGTGGGTGACCGAAAGCTCTGAAAATGGTATTAAAAAGAACAATCTGTAGGTCACTGCACAGACACACATTATGAAACATGATAATTTTCAGTGGTTCTGGGTACTGAGTACCCTCTACGCACTGGAGAAGTAAACATCAATATTCCCTCAAATAATTTTGACAGGTAAGTTTCCAATACTTATTCCCTCCCTCTCTTCTCTCTCATCTCCGTCACCCATTCTCTGCCTCTCTCATTCACACACGCCATCATAGAGCGCCCACAGAAACAAAGCACAGTGAGAAAAAGATATCAAAAACAACCGCAGTGTATCAGACCTACACAAAGGGGCAGAAATTGATTTGCCAAATGTAAAACACAGAATACAAAATATTTAAGACCCAAATTTAAAGCATAAATATAAGAGCTTATATGAAAGAATCTGATAAATGTGAAAATAAATCAAAAGAGAATTTCAAGACACAGCCAGAATCTCTGAGGCACAACTGTACATAAGAAGGGGAAAAAATATTTCAGGAGTTGGTTTAAAGTGCAGGTCACGCGAAGAGAGCGTATTTCTCTATTTATATCCTACCTCTTGTGACTGTAAATGTATTTCTCCTACAGACTTTTTGTAGTTGTATGAATACTAAGGTTACCACTTGGAGAATAAAAAAATAAACACGTTAACAATCCAAAACAAGGATGTCACATTGAAAGGAAGTATAAATACACAGATTTTCCATTTTTCATAGTGGGAGCTTATAAAGGAATGTAGGAAGACAGAATCCTCCAAAAACTTATAAACTAAATGAAGCAGGATATAATAATGGTCTGCAGGAACAAATGGGAATGCAAAGAAACTTAACATTAGAAAATCTTTAGAATAATTTATCACGTTATTATATGATTGGAGGTAAGAAGTCACCTCAATAGTCGCTAGAAAGAGATCTAATAAGCTTTACTATCCGTCTTTAATAACAGTAAACTAGGAACTAGAATGGTTCTTCTTCAACTTGATTAAAAATATAAATCTAAATTACAGAGCCAGCTCAATATATAACAATGAAACACCAGAGGCCTTCTCGTTAAAACTAGAAACAACGACAACTCAGAGGACAGCTGAGTATTATGTTAACTATCGGTGTTCCAGCAATCTCTTGGTGGAATTCTCCTCTATAAGCCTGAAATCCCTGAAGGTTAACATACATTAACTAGCCTTTTTTGTCTGCTATATTGGAGCTTTATGAATAGAGAATTTTGTTATGTTAAATGTTATTTGCAAGTTCATCATATCAAGATGTGATTTCCTTGCAAACAACAATAACCGTTCTCAAAAAGATGAATGTCACATTATGAATGGAAAGTATGTCTATAAGCTCTTATGAGAAACTTTGGTCCAAGAATTGCACTATCCTCCATTTAATGTGGTTAGAGGGAGAGAGAGAGAGAGACAGAGAGAGAAAGAGAAAAAACTTATCCATTAAACCAAAAAAATCTGATTAAAGCAAAAATCAGATTTTACTCTTGATGCAAGCAAACAATTTAGCCTGGTACAGTTTCATGGGTGCTGATATCAAAAGAAACTTATAGACTCTTGGGCCAGAGACAAAGCATGATTTTTACTCATAGCAATAGCAATAGCCAGATATTAGTGTTTTTGCATAATATTTTTGCACTACTTTCGTGCCCCAGCTCCCACTAGGACATGCAGAGAGAGCCGATGGCATCCACACTCTTAATATAGAACAGGGTCCCCGAGGATTCCAGAAGGGGGTCCCTGAGCTTAGGGAACCCGACTCTTCTATAATGGACAAAAACTTGCTTGCCCTTTCATCCAGGAGACATTATCTTTATTACATTGGATTATGTACCTGTGTGAACCATCTTGAAAAGATAGTCCAGAGAAAGGTCAGTCAGTGCCCCCACTTGCAAGGCACAGAGAAGCACAGATCTGTTAAGAACTGTCTTCCCACAGTAATTACCTCTACACTGCAATTATACGGCTATCAGCATGACATTTTATTTATTGTCAAACTTCTACATAAGACCCTATTTCCATGAGGATATGGACCATGTACATTTTGTTCACTACTGCATACATGATTTAAAAAAGACTCTTAATGGTTCGGTGCTTATAGCTCAACAGCTAGGGCAGCAGCTACATACACCAGAGCTGGTGGGTTCGAATCCAGCCCAGGCCTGCCAGACGACAGTGAGAACTAGAACCAAAAATCAGCCAGGTGTTGTGGTGGGTGCCTGTAGTCCCAGACACTTGGGAGGCTGAGGCAAGAGAATTGCTTACGCCCAAGAGTTTGAGGTGCTGTGAGCTGTGACACTACGGCACTCTACCCAGGGCGACATAATGAGACTCTGTCTCAAAAACAAACAAACAAATAAAAAACTCTTAGTGATAAGTGAATAAATCTTTAGTGTGAACCAACGCTTTTCCCAAATAAGAGTATCAATCATTTTGGAGATGCCAATACTTTCCAACTATGTATGTGCATTTCATATAATTCCGACCAAAATACTGTAACATCTAGGTATATTTGATCCAAACCCAGTAACGGAGAAGTACAAAAGGAATTTTGGTCATTAATTCAAGATTCAGTTTCACTTAAATGTATGAGCCTGGTAAATGCAAAGACAGTCTCCAAGGTCTAGTATTAAACATAGTTGTAGAACAGTCTGCCCTGTATGGTTTTTGGCACCTGTGTAATATAAAGCCAGAGCATCTCTTACACGTTCTGCGTATCTGGAAATGCTGCCCAGTTGTCCTTGACACTTGACCACAGTATTGGCAATTATAACATTCATGTTTAGACCTTATTTTCCAGAAACAAAATGAACCAATAGCATTACTCTTTCCTACTACCATTAAATGTAGCATCAGAATCCTTGTGAACACCACAGTCCAGCTAGACATCACCACCTGATTGGACATGAGGTACAAACCAAACATGTTTTGCTCTCTTGATCAAATTGTCCTTTCGATTCTCATATTAAATGAGGTCCTTAAAACAGCCCAATGATAATGTCTCTCCAAAGGATATGCATCTACCATATGAGTTCTTGAGTTACTAGCAATAATATATAAAATTTATTGAGTTTTCATCATCTACCAGGACTGTTTTCAATGCTGAAATTCATCTAATAACATCAGAGTGGGTACTTTCCTCCCAGATAAAGAAACTGACCACACAGCTAGAAAATGAAAGAAACAAACTCTGACACCAAAGCCTGGCTTAGAGTCATCCAAAATGAAAAAATAGTGAAATGAGCCTAAAGTTACTTTCAGATTAAACTGTAAATTACCACATTTTAAAACTTGCAGTTGGCAACTCAGCTCCACAGTGACATTCCACAGGCCTGTGTCATGACATCAGCGAGGCAGCAGAGACCCTACGAGCTCTTGTCCCCTGTACTGATTCACTGGGCTACTGGCCACATGTTGGCTAGAATGACTAATTACTTTACTTTGCCTGGAACTTAGGGGTTTCTTTGGACACAGGATTTTCAGTGTTAAAGTTGGAGACTATGGAGCATAACAGAACAATTGACTATCAGCCTCGGAGGCCTCTACTCAACATGGAATCTCCCAAGCAGAGAGGTTCCAGATGAATTGCTATGGTTATCGGTTCCCAAGGGGTCAATTAATTTTCCAGGAGTGCCTTTTCTGAGTCACCCCTAACTACACTCAGAATGCAGACACCTACGTTTGGTGTGGTTCAATCTGTGCATCTCAAACTCTAATATGTAGAAGAGTCGTCTGGAGGGCTTGTCACAACAGGGACTCTGGTGTGGCCCCACAGGTTCTGAATCGGTAGGTCTGTGGTGGGGCCCAAGGTTCTGCATTTCGAATGAGCTCTAGCGATGTTGGTGCTGGGGATTCAAGGAACTAATTTTTTTTAAACGTATGTATTGATGATTACACAAACCAGTAACCCAATAGCAAGGGGAGAAGAGCAGGGGCATTTAGCAGTGTAAATGTCTTTCAGCTTCTGTGACTTAGACCTTCTGATTCACTGCTAGTGAAATTATTTATTACATTTGAAAACTGATGATTCAATTTATCATAATTGACATTCTACCCAAATCTTTTTATATTTACTAGAGTAATTATATCCACCAGGGCTTCTAAAATTTTGCTTCCTCAGCTCTGAAAGAAAAACAAGTACACTAATATCAAACTTTGCCTTAAAACATGCTACAACCAGTGCGTATGGCTATTTCATGGGTGATAAACCCTCCTTCAGCCTATTCCATCCTAGTGCTAATCCCATAGCAGTGCCTTTCCTAATGAACATAAGAAACATGTTTTCCTTTCCTCATCTAAATAAGATGACATGGAAACTCATGACTCAGGGTTAATACAATGCAGTCCTGCTATTTTATAGAATTCCAATCATGCTGAGTAGAATCGTTTACTTGAGGGTGAGCAGCTGCCAACATAGTTTTAATGAGGATTACAAAGTATTATCTGCCCTCCCTCAGAGTATTGGGCTCATTGAACTGTGCAACTGCATCTCAGCTATTTTCCGTAAAACACAGTGCACTTTGACTAAAATCTGTTTCAAAGAGACAACTGGCATCTATAAGGTAAGTTGGTCATTTTATGCCAGGTAAAATATTGAAAAACAAATATCACCTGGTGCAAAGTAAAGCAAACATGATACGTTAAGAAAATGCAGTTATAGCTTAAGTACTTAATACTTTCAATCCAAAAAAGAAGCTGTAAAAAGCTGCCTAGAAACTGTACGAAACAAATAGCAAAGAGCTCACCCACTTAGCACCACTCCACGTGGGCCAACTGAGGTACTGGCCTGGTGGTGAAGCACGTGGCAATAGCAGACAAAGGTTTTTTGCAGAATAACTTAGACCCAAATCTAATCAAACCTGTGGAGCTCATGCAGGAGAAATATATTTATAGAAAATACATATAGAAAATGGAGAAACAGCTAGACAACCCATAAAGAAGTAAGCAGAAAATTACAGAGTGTGTTAAAAAGTACCTGGCAATAGCATGTCAAACTCTGAAATGAATTTACATGAATTTCAGACACCGAGTAACTGTGAACCAGTAGCATAAAAAAATTAGTGGGTACTGCTCCAGATAAAGAGCGAATAAAAAACAAAATGTAATGTTTAAATGACCCTGTTTAGATCCTGACAGGATCACACAGACCGCAAAATAATATTTTTGAGGCTATGTGTATGAGGAAAAAGTGATTATATTCTTAGTATTGGATAAGACCAAGAAATACAATAATTAGTAATTTGTTAGGGGTGATGACTGCATATTTTTAAAGTTCATTGTGATTTTTAGACCTACATGATGAAATACATGAGATAGAAATGCCAAGATGAATGAACACTGATTTAAAATATTTTTGATCATAAATAAAATAAACGTACCAAGTTTTTAATAATGTTTCAATCTGGATAGTGGATATACAAAACGTTATTGTACCGCGGTCTTGTAATTAATTTTGTATGTGTTTGAAATATTTCAAAATAAATATTTTAAAAAGCCTTCAAAGGCAGTCAAGGGCATTGGTAAAATTGAAGGCCAGGTTCATGGCTGATGAGGGGTTTCTGACGTCACCATTCAGGAGATTGTCGTGAAAGCTGTTCCCCACCAGCTGTCCATCTCCTCACCTCTCACAGCCTTCAGGAGAGCCGCCTCCTTTGCCTTTTTATATCAGAGTTTAGAACAAAACCCTTATTGAATACAGAGTATGTGACAATTGACAGGCAGTGACATTCTGTCACACAGAGAGTGTTTTTCAACCTTTTTTTTAATCTCATGATGCACTTGAACTTATACTCTGTGGCACATTTAAATTATGTTGATTAAAAATAAATGTAAAAAACAAATATGCTGGGCAGTGCCTGTGGCTCAAAGGAGTAGGGAGCCGGCCCCATACGCCGGAGGTGGCAGGTTCAAACCCAGCCCCAGCCAAAAACTGCAAAAAAATCCCAACCAACCAACCAACCAACCAAACAAACAAACAAACAAAATGCTTACTGTGCTTTGAATATATTTGAAGATAATATACTTAATGATCTTTAAAATATTTTGTGTCACACCTAAGATTCTCTCACCACACACCAGTTGAAAATCATTTCATTAGAGTAATGTTTATCTGAATCAAAAACTGAGGAGTTGGGAGATCTCAGAAAACAAGCACTGTGTGACACCTTTACTGCCTCTTCAGGTTTGCTGAATCCGATGCAGAGCACAGGTGATTAAAAACAACTGAAGGCTGTTATTTTATGCTAGGTAAAGGCCACAAATCTGATAGAAATGTGCCCTCAGAATAGCATAAATGTCTTCAGGAATAACAGAGCTATTCTGGGGTAGCACATTGGGAATTCAGAAGATCCTGCCAGAACAGTCCTTGGCTTGGAAATAGAAGGCAAAAGTTGTGTAAAATGACACAGTCATAAATACAGGAAGATGCGGAAAGTGCCCGTTAGAGGTAACCATCAAGTAGATGACTGTACTAAACAGTTAGTACAGGCACATGATGGTTATTCTTCAAAACAGGTTTCCTTGGAGCCGCTGTTCCCTTTGACAAAAATGTTACTGCTGCTTAAGACATTTTTGGAATTGTGACTCCTTTCCCTGCTACAAAGGAAATCAGGAAATACTTCAAGGTTCTTTTATTATCATCCTTATAGTGTTTGATATTTTGTTCTATTATAATCCAGGACATCATTTCAAGGCTACCTTTTAGCATCATTACATTTCTCTATGTTTTGACATATAATCTTATACATGAAAATATTATGAATTGAATAAATTTGTACTTCAATGTTATAAATACTGACTGAGTCTTACTGTTCATAATTTTAATATCTCAAACTCTGTTTCAAACATTTTAGTCTGGATACACTCTGCAACCAGGGACTAGTGACATGAATTTAAAGTTGCTTACCATCTCTGTTTGCAGTCTCATCTGGAGGGTGAATGCTGGGATCACACCTATGGTGCATCAAGGTACATGTCCAATCTATTAGTACAGAGTATAAATGTCTTAACACAATAATTAAGTAAACGAGATGAGGTATATATTAACCAGTGTGATATAAGCATTCCTAATTCTATATGAAGTCAGCACATTGTACCCCATAAATGTTTTAATGTATACATGATCTATGTGTTTATAATGTAATTAAAAAAATAAAAAATAATTTTTACACTTATCCTAAAAGTCAAAGCACTTTCTCCAACTAGCTAATGTCGCTGGCATTCCAGAATATTTTTTCCCTGAGTGAATTTATCCATTAGTGGCTAGCCAGCTAGGTAGGTTAATAGCACGAGGGAATACATTTTCTTCTCCTTTTTGAGATTCGACCTTGAATTAAATATATTTTCTGTATTTTTAGTAGAGTTTTTGAGGAAAATACAATTAGACAGCTATATTAAATTCTCTATTTTGTTCTAAAAATCAAGCCACCCTCATTTATAAACTCAATTATGTATAACTGTAACTGTTCCTTTTATTCATTGGATTTGGCTCTAAATAGACTATGATTGCTAACAAAATATCACATCTATCCTACTTGCTACCATTAAAGATATTCAAATACGTAAATATGAGTTAAATATGCTGATTAGAATCCCTCAAGTCTTTGGTTAATGTTTTGGTGCGTTTCAGCAGCTTCCTCAACCCTTCAAGACTGCTCTTACTACTCATGTACCAGTTTTTACTTGGATGATAAGGCAGAAAGAAAGCAAGATACAATGCTGTCCATCATCTGCCTTAATTCATCTCTAAGAAAGCTCTGATAATATGAACCTGGCCAGGGTTACTATTGGGTTGTACAGCCTACAGAACTTTTAAACCAATTATTTCACATGAAGTTTTAAGGTGTTTCATGCAGCCGCCCCAAGCATCCCTTGCAATGTGATTTTGGCTTTGGTTTCATATTTTCATAGTTGGAAACCTCAGTTCAGTAGCCATCCATGATACTAACAGAAGTATTATTTCCTAAACTAGGGTTTCTGTTGGTATACTCTCTTTCATTATTATTAGAGAAATAGTTTTATTCCTCCTGTTTCACTTGATGGTTGAAAAAGCACCACACCAATTTTATTAAGTCTAAACACAAACACAGCAGATCAAGTAAAACTACAGTCATGTTTGTTATTTTATAGTAAAAAATATTTTTCTTCTAAGGGATTAAGTTGAAAATGTTTAGGGGAAACAAACATTCTAGGAATCCCACCAAATAATCTGTTTCAAGATTCCAAAATGTATCCCATTAAACAAGGTGACTTAAACAGGTACAGTTGTGAAAACTAGTGCCTAGGAAATGTGTCGTAAGCCACATCACCTTAGAAAAATAAGATTGATTTTTTAAAAAGGTAAAGTAGATTAAAGTAATGCTAATAATAATCTTATGCTATGTGAATAGTACAAAAATAAAGGCTAAACCTCAAAAAGAGTTCAAACCGTCTTCATTTGGGGATGGTGGTTCCATCTGCAGGAGATGCACCTACAAATTATGTTTATCTGGACAATTTTCTAATATTAATCAACTTACAGAATTTTTTTTTTTGAAACAGAGACTCACTTTCTTGTCCCTGGTACAGTGCCGTGGTGTCATAGCTCACAGCAACCTCAAACTCCTCGGCTAAAGCCATTCTCTTGCCTCAGCCTCCCGAGTAGCTGGGACTACAGGTGCCTACTACAATGCCCGGCTATTTTTTAGAGACTGGGTCTTGCTCTTGTTCAGGCTGGTCTCGAACTCCTGAGATGAAGCAATTCACCCTCCTTGGCTTCCCAGAGTGCTAGGATTACATGAGTAAGCCAACGCACCCAGCCTTTTTTTTCTTTTTCTTTTTAAATGATGGGTCACAAGAGAATATGAGATACCAAAGACAAACTACTAATAAACCATTCATCGTATAAATACTTTACATATATGTTATTATTTCTAAAATGTATTTCAGAACTATTTCAATTTTTGTTGATAGAGGTGTTTCTTTTCTTCTGATTTAACTCTTTCAAAACATTTCTAGCAATACAGGGACAATATGCTTTAAATATATTGTTTTGTTTTGTTCTGTATTTCAATAATCTTTAGTTCCCCAAAACTCTGAAACTTATACTGTAGTCTAGCTTTACTGTTCCTCTTTATAAAGACTCCTTCCTCCGTAAATATCAGCCCAATGGGAAGAGAACATCGGTGAGTAGAAAATGACCTCTCTTTCCCCTCCTACTCCTATAACTGAACCTCACTAAAAAATCAGCCTAATTTGTTCGTGAGTTTGTGTAGCATCTCATTCTTTTCCATTCCACTCAGTTTTATTTCTTGGCTCTGCCCAGTACAGTAGATGACCCTGCTTCTGAAAGTCTCAAGGGAAACAACTGAAACCTTTCCTTGGTTCTTCCTAAAAGCCATTAAAAGATGAAGCAATCAATGGAAAGCAAAAAATCAAACTGCCTCATTCTTTTCTGCCAAATAGAAAAAGCATAAATAATAATGATGAGTATGAAACACATACTTTTCTGTCTGGATTTTTTAGATTGTTTCTGTGTAGCATTAATCTATCACAGGGCCAATATGAACTATATTTTCTCATTTTCTCTATTTTTTTCCTTACTTTAAAAACTTTTAAATTTGTTTTTATTAATTTTATTTGTTTTATTAATTTTATTTTTTTTAAATAAAAAAATTTTATTTTCTGTATTCTTTATGTTCTGTCCTGTGTAGCCTCTCTGACTAGGGAGACACTGCCCTTCCCAGAGAAACTGCCCTTCTCTGAACTTGTCAATTTTTATGGGAAGCAAAAGGCTGTGCCAAGAGCAACCCAGGCAAACCAGGCAATTCTGAGTTTAGAGCCCCATACCATGCCTTACCTAACTCTTACACACAAGGCCAATATTGCTCCTACCTTAAATCATCCCAGGAGCAGGTCCCAGCCAACTAGAGACCAGAAGCCCACCAACATAATCCGATCCTGCCACTCCTAAACTCTTCACCCTGCCCTGCCTTGCCTCTCTCATAGAAACCTCAATAAACGTTCTGGCCTAGACTTCCCCCAGCTCCTGTCTTCTGCCTTCTGACCTCACTGGTGCTTCCCCCTGTGGCCCTGCATAGCATGTTGGTGGCCTCCTCTCTGGAACCTGTGTCTTAGTGTGTTTTGCTTTGCTACAAAGAAATATCGGAAGCTGGGTAATTTATAAAGAAAAGAGGTTTATCTGGCTCATGGTCCTGTTGGCTGTACAAAAAACACAGAACCAACATGTGCTGCTGGCACAGGCTTGGGCTGCTTCCAGTCACAGAAGGCAAATGGAACCCATTATGTGCAGAGGGCCTTTGAGAGTGGACACAAGAGAGAGAAGGAGCTGGTTCAGGTTCTTTTAACAGAACTAGCAGGAACTAATAGAGTGGGGTCTCACCTCAGAAGAAAGACTTTAATCTATTTGCAAGGCCCTTAAGACTCAAACACCTCAAACAAAATCAAACCATATATTAAAATATCGATTAGGCTTTACCTCTAACACTGGGGAGCAAATTTCAGCACCGAATTTCAAAGGGAAAAATATCCAATTTACAGCAACCTGTATAATAAACTTCTTCCATCCAAGCCTCATTCTCGCTTCCTGCCGTGGGGAGACACACTCTGTCATACCATATCCAACCTAACACTTGGTCTGTTTAAATCTCAAGCACAAATGGAAGCGTGCATTGCAAGAAAGTATGTGCCTATTAAGCGATACAGCCCTATCTAATGGCAACCTAATCCCACCTTCCCCTTCCACCAGAGAAAGACATTATCAAATACATAAATAGAAGTTTCAAATTCTCTTCAGACAAATCATCCATCCAACGAGACACTATCCCTCACTCTGGAAAAACATGGTGTGTACATTTACCATTTGGGACACTGGGACCAATGAAGTTTTAGGGGTGATACAATCTGGGCAGCAAATTTCTACCTTTCTTTCTTTTACAAAAATGTGAAAGAGTATTAAAAGTGAACAGGAAATTTGAGGTTTATAATAGTCATTGAACTAAAGATACTTAAAAAATAGAATGCTTTCAATTATTTTTGATTGAAACAGTTTCTGCTCTCATTATCTCAAATGCCAAGTTATTAAAGAAAAATACTCTCATTTTTAATGAAAGGTCAACCAGAATGTTAAAATTGCCCATTAAAGATGGCATCCCTGTCTGCCCAAAGCCTTTTGCTTTTATTGGCTTTGTGTAGTTCTTCACCAAGTTCAAGGTTAATTGTGCTATGGGCAGTGAGACTGCTACCTCAACCTGAATGGCTTTGAGATAACAATTCTGAGCTTCTAAACATGGCCCATGTGGCATAAAATTTACATAAAGTTTAAGTTACACAAAGTTTAACTGCAGTTGTTGGCACTGAGGCTTCTGCACTCCATAGCCAAGGTGCCGAAGGCACTTACTCTAAAACTTCTGCCTAGGTTCAGGGATGAAGTTGAGCCCACACCCCCAAACTTTTATCCCATATCTTTTCTGTAGAAAGTTCATTACTCTGTAGTATAATTAGTCATCCAATTATCTATCCCTTGAATATACAGTATGCTTTCTGAGACCAAGAATCCAATCTTATTCCATCTATTATATTGAAAGTATGCAATTAATATGCTTGAACAAATAGATGAAATAGAGCCATGTATTACTGCAGGAGTTATATATGGTTTTAACATTCATGAAACATTCCTCAACACATAACCTCATTTAAAACTCTAAACAACACTAGAAGTAGGCACAATCGTTATCTTTTGGCTACTGAAGGAAATAAAGGTTAGAGAGTTTAAGTTACCCATTAAAAATAAATAGCAAAGCAGATATGATCATGAACTATAGAACCATCTTGTCTGGGTTTGAATCCTAGAACTTTTACTAGTAGTTGGATAATTTAGGTAAGTTATCTAACTGTTCTATGCTTAATTTCTTCTTCTATGAAGTGAGCATAGCAGCAGTAACTTCTTCACAGAGTTGTTCTGAGGATTAAATAATATATGACAAGCTTAAAACAGTATCTGGCTCATAGTTTTGTGAGTTGGGGTTTCTCTGACTACAATGCTCAGTTGTCTTGTTGGTGAACTGCCTGCAACAGAATCGTAACTTCTTCCAGTTGTGTTCCTAGAAAAAGTAAATTCTGGAGTTTTGAACAATCAGCTCAGAAAGATCTTTTGAAACAGGACCAGTCAAAGACATTGACTAAAAGTTATTAACTAAATCCTTAACTAGTACCTACTAAGTGCTAGTTTAATTTTATGGTAGTGATGATAGGATATCTTATGTTCTCATGTTTTTAATGTTGTGAGAGAAGCTGATAGGACATGAACTAAAATAGAGATGCAGAATGCATCCATTCCACAGACAGGCAGAGTTCCTGGACTCCATGGACTTATAGCCAAGAGTGTGTGTGGTGGCTGGTTTCCAAAGATCACCTCCAAGACAGCCCCACCTCCTCGTACTCACACTCTATACCATCCTCTTTCCTTCTATCTGGGCTGACTGGTGACCGACTTGCTTTATATTTTGATGAAATTCATGTAGCATAAATTGAACACTTAAAAGTAAATAATTTGGTGGTATTTAGAACATTCACAGTATTTAGTGACCACTCACTCTCTTCAGTTTCAAAATAGTTTCTTCATCCCCAAGAGGAAACACCCTACCCAATAAACAATCACTCCCTATCCCCTCTCCCTATTCCCAGCCCCCTGACAACCACCAGTCTGTTCCTTAACAGATACATTGGAACAACCATAGTATAAATAGTAAAAAGGATTGAAGTAGCGCTGTCTACTGAACTGTGCATGAAGCCCCAAAATAGTATGTTACATGATTGACTTGTGACCAATTCAGTGTGGTGCCCATGATGCTTTGAGTCTAGAGGAAGGTCAGAGGAAGTAGGGAGGCTAGAGGGATATCAGGAGATGGGCGCTGCTTCTGCACCCAAAGCTGTTACCTGTTGGAGAGACTGAGCTGCCAGGGAATAAGAACTACCCTGAACACTGCCATGCAGTGAGGAAACCGAGCTGAGCCACATGGAGAAGCAAGCCTTACAGAGAAGAGATATTTTATTTGAGCAAAGACACAGAGGTGAAGAAGTTAGTTAAATGGCTATTTGTGGGGAAAACATTCTAGATTGAGAGACGAGCTGGTGTGAAAGTCCTGAGGTAGGAGAGTGCCTGGCATAGCTGCCAAGAGCAAGGTGCCCAGACTGGCAGACGCAGGGAGTAGAGGAGAGAGGAGGGCAGAGAACTGAACATGGGCCAGGCCACACGGGGCCCTGAGCTCCAAGGATATTTGGGTTTTTATTTGAGTGAAATGAAAAAAATAGCCCTGGACTGTTAAATGTCTGAACACATGTGTTAAATGGGCCACTCTGATAGGCTAAGGCTAGACTTAAGAGGAATAAGGGGAAAAGTATAGAAACCACTTAGAGGCTTATTACAATAAACCAGGTGAGAAAGATGGGTGCTGAGCCACAGGTAGCAGCAGAGGTTATGAGAAGATACTACTGAATATTTTGAAGTAGGAGGCACTATAGTTTGTTTGCAGACTGGATGTGGTGGGAGCAGGAAAGAGGGTATTTATTCTCCAAGATTTTGCCTATCATAATGGGAAAGATGAAGTGACCCTCAGGTAAGACGGACAGGGGAACTGTGGAAGGTGAAGGTGGGGGTGAGGATGGGGAGTCCGGTACTGGACATGTGAAGCTTGAAATGTCATTCAGCTTCTGAGTGGAGATGCTCAGCAGAGAGTTGAAGAATCTGGTGGGGGTGAGAGACGTTTGGGCTGGAAATGAAAATGTGGGTATTTAAAAGAGACAAGAACAGGGGAGGGAAAGAAGAAACCAGAGACAGAGCTCTGGGGAACTCTGACGTCAGAGGTGGAGGAAAGAGCAAAGGAGACAGAGAGGGAGTGACCCAGGAGGGAGAAGAGAGTGAACTTGCTGGGGAGGACGAAGAGCCACTGAAAATGATGCTGTGGCAGAGGGGTCACTTGGGGTGAATGGTTATGTTATACAAAAAGATTTGCAAAGGGTACAAAAAAAAAATACAGTTGCAAGTTAAGATGGAGCCAGGTGTAGAGATGTAAAAACAGATGGTTGCAGGGCAAACAGTCTGATAAATAACTTAAGGGCAAGGTGGATGTTGGTGTGGAGTACAGAATGTTGATGGAGACCCACAGAGGAGTCAAATTCCGGGGGGGGGGGGCCGCATGTGAATTTCTGATGGAGGAACCAGAAAGAATGTTTGAGGAGGGCAAGTGCATGATTGAACCCACTTTGGAAGCACTTCCTTGTTGAAGGGATACACTTCTGCAGTGGAGTCAATGGCCTACTATCATCTATCTAAGCATGTGTCTTCAAAATAAAGGAAAGAAAAAGTCCATATGAGAACCTAGAGTGGGAACGAGCAAGCAAATGAGTCTGCAGATGAAGAATCACTAGGCTTTGGGTCTTTACCTGCAATATCTGGAATTCACACTGCATGGATCTCTGAAAGGCTTACAGTTGGTGCTGGGAGCAAACTAACCCAGTGAGCTCATGAAAAGTAAGAAAGGGTAGTAGGAAGGGAGGTCGTTTTCTATGGAAATCTCTAAATGAGCATTTTGCAAATGTATTTGAAGTGAAAGGCACTTGTTTGTCAGAACCAAAAACTATAAATTCAACCCCAAAGCCCAACGTGAGGGCTGGAGCAACCCCAACTTCCTTCTACCTACCTGCCCACCCCATGTGGGACTTGCAGGTGATATGGACGTGTGTAGCATGTCTGAGAACACTTGACCAGTAACAGCTCCTTCAGCTCAGCTTCCAAAAGTAATACATGGATAACATCGCTTAAAATGTGTATGCATTTTTGGCACCCTCTGTATATAGGTATATCCTGCATTATCACAAGGTAAATTATAAGTTGGTTATTCTCTTTACACAGGTTGGCTATAGGATTTAGTATGGGAATCCTTTAAATGCAAGCTCCCTTGCTGTGTCAGTGATTGATTACTCAGTCAACAAGCATTTATTTAATTCACAATCGATAGTTCAGAAAAACCTAGAATGCTTTCATCAGGTCCCAGCTGTGCTGCATAGCTACTATTTTAAAATACAACTTTAAGAATAGTTTGCTTAAATTAGCTTATTTGTTTAAAGATTTATTTTTCCATGGGGGCAAAGAAAGAGAGACCTAAATATAGAAATGACAATTACAACAACAGTAGAGAGGGGGACAGGGAGAGAGAGAAGAAAAAGAAAGAAAGAAGAAACAAATCTGAAAGAGAGAAGAGAGAGAGATAGAAAAGAAAGAAAGAGAGAGAGGAGAGGAGAGAAGAGGAGAGGAGAGGAGAGGGGAGGGGAGGAGAGGAGAGGAGAGGGGATGAGAGGAGAGGAGAGGGGAGGAGAGGAGATCGGAAGAGAGTGGTGTAGGGGACGGGGGTCGTGCGCGGTGGTGGGGG
>CAUYQV010147440.1:0-11055 GCA_963574575.1 Galagoides demidoff
ATATACAATTTGAAATACTTTCATCAAGCTGGTTAACATAGATTTCATGTCATTTTCTTAGTCATTGTATCAAAACATTTATATTCTAGTTCTAGAAAAGTGCACTTGGCACCCATAGCTCAGTGGGTAGAGCACCAACCACATACACTGAGGCTGGCAGGTTTGAACCTGGCCTGGGCCAGCTAAAAGAACAATAACAACTGCAACAACAACAACAAACAATAGCTGGGGCATTGTGACAGGCACCTGTAGTCCCGCTACTTGGGAGGTTGAGGCAAGAGAATCCCTTAAGCCCAAGAGTATGAAGTTGCTGTGAGTTGTGATACTATGGCATTCTACCTAGGCTGACAATTTGATACTCTGTCTCTAAATAAATAAATGAATAAATAAAATAAAGTAAAAGGAAATTTCAGATGAACATTTTCCCTAGTTAGCAAAGACACTGATGAGCAGGTTGATATATGCAAATCATGTGAGAATACACAGCTGTTATAGACCTATTAATTGGAGAAAATAATGAAGGATTCACTGACCTTGAGAATCATGACATCACACTCAGATTATACCTATTTGATATTACCAAGGCACCTAAAGTGTCATGGAATTGATTGAGCTCTCAGTTGTGACTTTTTAAAACATTTATTTAGACAGTCTCACTCTGTTGCACAGGCTAGAGTGCTATGGTATCAGCCTAGCTCACAGCAACTTCAAACTCCTGGGTCCAAGTGATCTTCCTCTCTCAGTCCTCTGGGTAGTTGGGACTACAGGTGTGCACCATGATCCCCAGCTAATTTTTCTATTTTTAGTAGAGACAGGGTCTTGCTCTTGCTCAGGCTGGTCTGGAACTCCTGAGCTCAAGCAATCCTCCTGCCTCAGCCTCCCAAAGTGCTAGAATTAAAGGAGTGAGCCTCCACTCCTGGCCTTGGTTACAACATTTTAAAAAATTAATTAATTAGATTTTCTAAATTAATTAATTAATTTTTCAAATTAATATGAGGGTATAAATTTTTAGGTTACATTGTTCTCACTTCCAAGGTAAAGTTCAAGTTGCACTTGAGCCCTTCACCCAGGGGTGTGCTAAACATCTGCACTTTGTACACAATAGGTGAGATCCCAACAACTGCCCTCCCTCTCCTGCCAGTTGTCCTTCCTCTCCCCTTCTCCTCTGCCCTCCCCCTTGATAGACCACATTTGTGTTTTATCATTCACAATGGGCTTGTAATTGTTTATATATTGATTTCATGTTAGTATTGAGTATATTGGATTTTTTCCCATTCTTAAAATATTTTACTAAGAAGAATATGTTACATTAAAAATGTAAACTTTCCATTTTTTTCTTATGGTGAATAGTGCTCCATGGCATACATAGGCCACAGTTTGTTAATCCATTCATAGGTAGATAGATGTTTGAGTTACTTCCATGACTTGGCAATTACGAATTGAGCTGCAATAAACATACTGGTGCAAATGTCTTTGTGGTAAACTGATTTTTGTTTTTCTGGGTAGATACCTAGTAATGGAATTACAGAATCAAAGAGAAGGTCAACTTTTAGTTCTTTGAGAATTCTCTATAACTCTCTGCATAAAGGTTATATTAGTTTGCAATCCCCCCATTGTTATTATGATTGCTAAACTGGGGCACTATGGCTTCCTCAAGATCCTGGTTCCTTCCACTTTTCTCTACCACCTCAAGTGTGCCAACAGTTGTCATGGGATGTGATGTTGAACTGGGTACTGCTCTACATATCATCTCATTCCAGAGATAGTCCATCTCATTCTCCAGACTATTCCAGAGATTATCCTGTCCAAAAGTAGAGAATAGGTGAGTCTCTGTCTCTTCCTTTGGTGTCCCCTTTAACATAAAACTTAGCCAACTTTACAAGAAGCTCCCTGCAGGCTCCCCTTCAGTTCTACCAGGCTGGCCATTGACTAATTGAAACCTATACACTAGGGCTTTGTGGGGACCACTGAAACTTAAGATATACAGATGCTGATAGGAAGACAGATCATGGTTCTATTAGGAAGAAAGACAGAAAGCAGTTAATGGGCAGTCAACCGATAGTGGCTCCTCCTGGCATGTTAGATAACAGTGGGGGAGTTCCGAGTGACTGGTGGATAAGGTAAGGATAGGAGCAGGAAAAGATGTGATAGCAGGACTGGTGGATTGGAATCAGACAGTGAAACAACGGGCACAAGGCAATGTATTTTTTTTCCTACTGTAGGGGGTGGACAGCCAAGTAAATCGAGTCAGAGAAGCCAAGGAAAGCATGATAAGGATATAAGAAAAAATATCACTCATTTTAACCAAGAATTTTCCTAAAGATGGTGTGTAATATTATGTAAATTATATGCACATCATATGCAAATATACTTATTTTTCCCTCAAATACTTTATGCACCTGGATTTGATTTTTAAAAAACAAAACTCCATTGATTTTCCTTAAGATTCTGTAAAAAAAAAAAATCTTGGTATATCTTTAAAGTGACTCAGCAAAGACATCTATAAGTGGGGACTACAAATAATCTTGGATTAGATGTTTACATCTTTGTTTTCTGCAGGCTAAAACCTTTTGTTTAGCTTCTGTAGTGAGCTCCTTTATGGTTTGTCTTCAAGGAGCTGATGAAGATCCACAGCCCTCCCCACAGAGTGTCTATCCTCAGTGCTCAGTGTAATTATCCTTATGTGAATATGAATTCTATAAGAATCCTTTGGAGATGACAGAGCCTTTTTAAGGTATTATTCAATTACAAATGATAAAATACATTATTTGATTCATTAAAGAAGACCACAATGCAAGGAGACTGACCTCACACTAATGAAAATTTCTCAAACTAACATGTTGAGAGCCTCATGCACATGGGATGAGGTACAAATGTGTCAAGAAGGAGAAATCAGGATGTGTGCTTGTCACACATGAGCTGTATTGCTGAATAAGAAACCTTGATTTCAACCAGATCTTAGCTGAAAAGGAAGGTTATGACTTTTGTTTGCATGAAAGTCAAGTAGCTCCTGTTCTCCATTGTCAGAAATAATATTAGTTCCCATATACCTGGTGTGTTTAAGGATGGAGATACTCTCCTTATATAACTTAGGTGCACACTCAAATTTATTAAATGAATAAATAGTGCCAACCCTGATCTCAGCCAGATCCCGTCTGATCAACTGAAAATCATTGCCTATTTTACAGGGATCACTTAGTTTTTATTCTTCTTGTTATTTGTTCATTTATTCAATACTTTTTTATCTGGAGTCTCTGTATGGCATATATAGCAGCTACTATTCTAGGCACTGGGAATACAGTAGTGAATAAAACAGGCAAAAAAAATCTCTATTCCCTTGGAGTTTATATGAGGGATGATATAAAATGAACAAGATAAGTAACATACATAGTATGTATAGATGATGTTGGATGCTGAAGAGATAAAGTAGGTAAGGGAAAGAAAAAGACTGGAAAGCAGTGGAGTAGATGTAATTTTTGATAACATGGCTGGGGAAACTCTTAGTTATATGGTAACCACAGTAACCATTAATAATATAGTACTCTTCATCAATGTTTCTTGTTCTTCTGGCCACATGATGGGATTGTATTTTCTTGCTATATTAGAATTAGAGGTGCCTAGTCACTTACTTGGGCTGACAAACGTGAGCAGAAGTGATGTGCGCTGCTCTGACATGGAAGCTTTAGAGTTGGTATATGATCCATCATGCTTTTTCTTTCCCTCAGCCACAGCAATGTTCCAGTAGTGACTGTTCTGTCAGCTTGGAACCTGAAATGAGAAAACCATGGAGTAGAACAAAAATGGCCATGTACTATTATGAATTGCTCTAAACTACTGAGATGTGGGGGTTGCTTGTTACTGCAGCATTACCTAGCCCATCCTGTCTGCATGTACTGCATTGACAATTGGCTGAAGACATGAGGGAAGTGGGGGAGTTGACATGTGCTGTCTAGGGAGGAATCCTCCCAGCAGGGCTAATGGTGAGTGTAAAGGCCTCAACGTGGGAGTCTGCTTGGCATTTAGAGTTAAATGAAGGAGAACACAGTAGTAGGAGATGCAATCTTAGAAGCGGTGAACCTCCAGATCACATAGGGTCTTGTGTATCATCATAAAGGCTTTGACTTTTTCCTCTAAGTGAGATGTGAAGTCATTCAAAGAGGAGTGACATGATCTAGCTTAAATTTTTAAAAACATTAACGTTGGTTGTTGGGCTGAGAACAAACTGAGATGGGGGCAAAATAAGAGCAGAGAGAACGTAAAGAAGGCCATTTCTATAAGTCCAGGTGAGAGGGGAAAGTTGCTTGAATCAGGCCAGTTGCAGTGGAGGTGAGAAATAGTTGGATTTGAATATATATTTTTTGTATGTAAAGCAAATAGGATTTGCTGATATATCAGATACAGGTTTTATCTTTATCTGTCCCTGCTGCTGAAACAAAATACCTGAGACTGGATAATTTATAGAGCACAGAAATTTATTTCTCATAGTTCTGGAGGCTGGAAGTCCAAGATCAAGGTACCAGCAGGTTCAGTGTCTGGTGACTGCATCCAAGATGACACCTTGTAATTCTGTGTATCTTGATGGGACAAACACTGTGTCCTCACAGGGAAGAAAAAATGGAAGGGCAAAAGGTCCTAGCTCATTTCCTCCAGCCCTTCTGTGAGTCACTACTCTGATACAGGAAGGCAAAGCCCCTAAAGGCCCCAGCTCTTACCACCGTTGCACTGGGGATCAGGTTTCAACATGAACTTGGGAGGCACAATCCTAAACCTTCCAGGGTGGAAGGAAAAAATGAGTCGAGGATGATGCCAAGGCTTTTGCTTAAAGTAAATGGGAGGATAGACCCGCTACTTACTGCAGGGAGAACATGTGAGAGGGGCGAGTTTGTCAGGGGAGCTCAGGCCTGAGTTTTGGACCGTGTTAAGTTTAGAGTGCCCATCAGACTTCTAGACGGAGACATTAACTAGACAAGAGGTCCAGGATAGAGACATACATTTGAGATCTATTAGTGTATAGGGAGTATTTGAAATTATTAAACTCAATGATAGCAAGAAGGGAAAAAGCAAACAGGGAAAGGTCTAAGGGTTGGATTTCTGATAACAAGTGATCAGGAAGAGAGGACAAACAGCAAACAGGCTGAGAAAGAGCTCCCAAGGGGAAGGTAGAAGGGGGAAAAACAGGCCTCACACCTGCACTCCCAACTACTTAAGAGGCTGAGACAGGAGGGTCTCTTGAGCTCTAGAATTCTGAGCTACAATGTGCTATTCCTGATAGGGTCCTGCGCCCAGGAGGTCACCATACTGATACCACAAGCAATCCTCCTGCCTCGGCCTCCAAAGTGCTGGGATCATTGGCATGCACCACCATGCCTGGCCTGAAGCTCTAGGTCTCTCAGTTAGAAGTAACTGGAGTGACTTTCCATGACATTTTTATAGACAAGTATAGAATTGTTGAATATTAATGTTTCACATTAAGGATTCCATACAAGTGTTACATATTTCTAACATTTGCATGAATTTGGCCAATAGAGTGACAGTCTTGGAACTCAAATTTAAATTATGTTATCAAATGCCTGATTAGATTTGTGGTTTTAATCTGAAGCCCAAGTTTATGTACTGCATTGGAACATTTAAGAGAGCTACAGCTTCCCATATTTATAAGTTTGATTTTTTAGACTTATAATAGTTTTTCTTACTATTGAAGAGAGTTTTAGTTATTAAGACAGACAACTGAAACCCTTATGAAAGGAATAAAATATGTGAAATGTATAAGGTGCTTTTAAATATTTGAAGATATTTAATTAACTGAGTTTGCGAACAAAACCAAACATTAGTCATAGCCCCCCTTAAAAGTGATTTTTAAAAATTCGTTAGACCTAGAAACAGCTCAATAAGATGTAATACTAAACCTAAAATCTTAAGGAAGAACTCAAGTTTTGTATTTCTTTTACAAAAAAAATATTAATTTTTGAAAACCAAACTAAACCTCAGGTTAATCTTTCTCAGATTAATCTTTCTTTGCACTTAAACTGCCCTTAAAGTTGCTGAAAAAGTCTTACCAACATAGATGAGGAAACTAAGTCTGACACTTACTAAGCAGCGGAGCTGGGATTAGACCCCAAGTCTGTCTATGACAAAACCCCGTGCTTTTTCCATCTTTCTTCCTTGCTTTTCCCTGACAAATAATTAGACAACAGGAGTGTTTGATTAACATAAAACTTGAAAAGAAGAGTTCATTCTTTCTCTCATGTCCTGCAGTTCCTCAGGGCTATGATTCTATCATTACCCCACTGTACAGATGGAGGAGGAGAACGTATTTAAGGATTGGGCTGAATCAGTGTGACTTTAATTATAATGCACCCTGGAAATGGCTTTTCTTACTAAATCCCTGATGTTGGCCTATGTATATACACTTGGCCAGTTTCTCCTTAAAGTAGAGAATAAATAGAAAAAGATCCAATAACCTATGGCTGATTGTTTAAATATGTCTGTTTTATAGATTAAACTGAAGATTCCTGTTTATCTTTTGCCTTAGATGGTTCTGTGTGCCAATCTAGGAAAGAGAGATTGAATGGAGTGGTGTGTCCCTTTAAGCATTCTAATGAAAACCAAAATCCAAATCCCCAAACAGACAGGATCTGATTATCCCCATCAGCAACCATCCCTGTGCACTGAAGCCCCAGCAGGCCCCATGCTTTTGCCAAGGGCAGTGCTGGGAAGACCTACCCACCAGGAGGAGGGCTGCTTTAGATCACCCAGCTCACCTTCTTCAGCAGGGTCTATTTCCCTTTGTTTTTGCATTTGCTGTTCACAAGGAGGAAAGTTGGTTATGGTTCTGGGGGACACAGGTGGGGGTCTTCTCAGTAGCCAAGAGCACCCTTCCTCTTTGCAGACAGATTCCCAGTTTTGTTCAGACAGGCAGCCCAGGGAGGAGCTGTGACTATTCCATTCTCCACCCATGGTAGGTGCAGAGGTGGAATTGTGATCTAGTTTGAGGCAATAAAAGACACAGATAAGACTATCGTAGTGGACAGGGGGCTTCTGGGAGAGATTTCCTCCCAAATAGAAGAGGGAGTAGTGAGAAGAAGCCCCCCGTGGGCTGTGCCCTCCCTCCTGGTGGGTTGCTGTCCTTTGAGCAAGGATGTTTAGAATTCAGCAGCCACCTTGAAATTGTAAAAGATAGAATTTCCACTTACATTAGCACTTTCCCAGAAGATACCCAAACTAACTGCTGCGTTTCATTCAAATGGTTCTAAGCAGCAGTGCTTGATGAAGGACTTTGAACTTCAAGAGACTCGGGAACTAAATACCTGACCTAACTGAAGACTCTGCTGAGCAGTGGGCAGTGGGACTGTTTTTAACGAGTCTCAGGAAGGCTTACAGACTTACTCTGCTCTACCCACTGTGCTGGGTCTTAAGCCTTTGTTATCCTAACCACATGATCCACTCCTTCTCTCTTAGCACTAAAGAATCCCTGCCTTTTCCCCTTCAAGAAGCTTCTCAGTGAACTTCTTCACTGATAGATGTTCCCTTTACTCTTAAATTGCATTTTTCCAAAAACAAAAATAATAACACCCTGATGTCTTCACTTTATTTGCACAAATGTGATTATCCAGCTCTCTCACTTCATGATGTTGCTAAACCAACCTTGAAACCATCTCCTGCTAGACTAGACTTCTTACTAAGTAAACCATAAATATCCTTGTATTTTATGCCAGCGACTGGTCCACCAACTACAGCCCATGGACCAGTAACTAACTTTTTGTTGGGGCGCAGCCACAGGTCTGTCTGTGGCAGAGCTGAGCAGGAGCAACAGCAACAGCATGACCACAAAATCTAAAATGTGCACTGTCTGACCCTTATAAAGTCTGCCAGCCCCACCTGTCACTACCGTCAGCTGGGTCTTCTGTTATATAACATTGCGAACATTATATCAATGTCAGTATACCACAGCGACTTAGCCACATCTTGGCCACTTCCTCCAATTCCTGTATTTGCCGGGTCTACTCCCTGTAAGGTCATGGGTATCTCCCACATACTGACCTATGGTGGATCAGGGACTGAACCCAATATCTACCTAATCTGAAATCTTGTACAGCTGATGTCACTGCTGTCCAGACGTCCAGCTCTTTCTCAAGTCTGTGACAGAGCCATGCCCAATCTTACCAGGAACATCCCACCTGTAGTCTGGAATAATCTGATAACTCTTCCCTCCCCCTCAGATAACTTCTATTCATTTTTACAGCCTAGCAGAACTTCCATTTCCTCAAGGAAAGATTCTCTGACCCACCGAAATAGGTCATACCCTTGTTTTATGCTTTCAGAGGAACTTCCCCATCATAGAATGTATTAAAAATTGTAACTAAGGCATGAATTGTGTGGTTTTTTGATATCTCTCTTCTTTTTATTTTATATTTATTTATTTATTTATTTATTTAGAGTCTCACTTTCTCACCCTGGGTAGAGCACCATCGCAGCTCACAGCAACCTCAACTCTTGAGCTCAAGCGATTCTCTTGCCTCAGCCTCTTAGGAGCTGGGACTATAGGCGTCCACCACAACACCTGGCTAGTTGGGGGTTTTTTTCTATTTGTAGTAGAGACAGGGTCTTGAACTCCTGAGCTCAGGCAATTCACCAGCCCCAGCCTCTTAGAGTACTAGGATTACAGGCGTGGGCCATGGCACCTGGCCTCTCTTCTTTTTAGATCAACTACAGGGAGTGTCCGTCTCATTTTCCAAGTGCCTAGGATGTTTCCTTATAAGCACAACACACAAGATGGGCGTGCAATAAATGGTTAAAAATAAGTGAAAGGAATAAAGAGCTCCAGTCCTACTCTGAGCCATGCAAAGTCCTAGGTCCTCTATTGGACTATGCCCATCTTCCAGAAATACTATAAAAGACTCAGTTGTTTCAAACTGGTATGTTTTAACTGAGCCTAGGAATTTCCTGACAAGTACATCAAGATCTGCCACCTCGGGCAGCACCTGTGGCTCAGTGGGTAGTGTGCTGGCCCCATATACCAAAGGTGGTGGGTTCGAACCTGGCCCCTGCCACACTGCAACAAAAAAAAGCTGGGCGTTGTGGCAGGCGCCTGTAGTACCAGCTACTCGGGAGGCTGAGGCAAGAGAATTGCCTAAGCCCAAGGAGTTGGAGGTTGCTGTGAGTTGTGATGCCATGGAACTCTACCGAGGGCGATAAAGTGAGACTGTCTCTAAAAAAAAATCTGGCGCCTTAACCACCCAGCCCATCCAGCATGCTTCTTGTTTTTCTAATATGATATCCCAATCACCTAATCTACTCCCCTGGGGCTCTCCCACCCTCTGCTGCAGATGGGTGGTGCTGCGCCCCTGACCGTGAGCCTGACAGGTTATATGACCTGTGTTAGCTCATCTCTAAGAGGAAAGCAGCGGTGGTGTCCGGATCAGAGGCTCCTCCTCCCACCGTGAAAAGGGTGTGTAAGCTTCTGCCTCAACTCATCCCATATCAGAAATAAGAAAGAAGGGAAGAAACCGCTTCAGAAGGAAGAAGCAGTTCTGATAATCCTGCCAAGAGAATCCTGAACACTCCTGAATCTAAGATCTCATTACCTTCCATGGGCAAGTCTGAAGTCTTCCCGTCCAGTGGATCTGTGAAGATAATGTCACCCTCGGTTACAACAACAAGTTCTATCGAGTCGAAATCAAAGCTTCAGTCTTCAACACAGCCTTGTGTCGTGGTCAGAAGTCACTGGTGGGGTGTGGAGGAGGGGTCGCTGGGTCGTGGGTGTCCTTGTACCTCCTCTCCAGGTCTGCGGTGGAAGGGATGGAAAGAGGAAGGGAGGGAACATCATTTTCAGCTGCTTCTGCTGCTCTCTGCAGCCTCCCTGGGCTAACACTATCTCCAGTTGGAAGTTTCCAAGCCCTGGGTCTTGGGGATGGCTGGAACCCTTGGGGGCGTCCTGAGGACCTAGACACCCAGCAGCTCCCGACACCAGCTTGCACAGCACGCACTGCGGCCGACGTCTCGCGTCTTCCACCTGTAGCCACACAGGTTTGCTGCTGGGGTGACCTTCCCAGAGCTGCAAACCTTCTGCAATATCCCCTTGGCCCTGGGCAAACTCAGGCTCCCTTCTGTGCTGATGGAGAGTCAGCTGCTCCTCTGGGGCTCCTTCTCTGTGCCCTGCCGTCGCACACTGTTGGTCCATGACCCCTTCGGAGTATTTCAGAAAGAAGCTGGCATGACAAGAACTTCCTCCCTGAGCTTTGCTGGAGAAGCAGCGCCTGCAGGAGCCTGGGGGCGTGCACCACTCAGCCAGCCTCTAGTCAGTGGGGAGAAGCCAGGCTGCCCTTGCAGGCAGCCCCGGGGATGACACCACCATCTCCACTTAACCAACAACTCATCCATGTGGGGTTTTGACTTTAGCAAATGGAATTTGAGTTTCTCGTCTTTCAGGTAGGCTGACTGGGCTTGTGGGCAAGCTTATCTGGTCGACTTTGTAGAGCCTCTGCGGGTGTGTGATCTCGTCTCTGGAATGGGAGAGTTCTCATCAGCAACTGCCTTCAGCTTTCCCTGTGGCCTAGAGTTCAGGAAACAAGAGTCTCACTTATCAAATAAAGTAACATATATATAGACACATGTGGGCACATTATCAAATTTGGGTCATGTTATTTTACACCTCACTGTTCAAACTTAAGGACGTGTCATAAAATTTCCCATGCTACCAAATGGGCTTTGAAATGTTATTATTTGTAGCTGTGAGGGGAAGACCAAGGATCTCACAGAGCACCAGTAATATTTGAGCTGGTTCTAAAAAGGTGAGGCACAGTTTTCGGGGGAGAGAAAGAGAGAAACCTCAAATTGAAAAACATAAAGGCAGCTCGGCGCCTGTGGCTCAAGTGGCTAAGGTGCCAGCCACATACACCTAAGGTGGTGGGTTCGAATCCAGCCTGGGCCCACCAAACAACAATGATGGCTGCAACCAAAAAATAGCTGGGCATTGTGGCGGGCACCTGTGGTCCCAGCAACTTGGGAGGCAGAGGCAGGAGACTCGCTTGAGCCTAGGAGTTGGAGGTTACTGTG
>CAUYQV010147443.1:0-12402 GCA_963574575.1 Galagoides demidoff
TTTTTTTTGAGACAGAGCCTCAAGCTATCCCCCTGGGTAGAGTGCCATGACATCACAGCTCACAGCAACCTCCAACTCCTGGGCTCAAGCGAGTCTCCTGCCTCAGCCTCCCAAGTAGCTGGGACCACAGGTGCCCACCACAATGCCTGCCTATTTTTTGGTTGCAGCCGTCATTGTTATTTGGCGGGCCCAGGCTGGATTTGAACCCGCCACCTTAGGTGTATGTGGCTGGCGACTTAGCCACTTGAACCATAGGTGCCGAGCCATGGAGATCAAATTTTGTAGAGAAGGGTACTGACATCCAGAGAGGAGAAGAGATTCGAATGAGGTCACGTGGAAAGTTAAAAGCAAGTCCTCAGCTAAAATCACTCTCGATAATTGACTAACCCATCACAATTACAAAGGATTACCTCATTCAATCTCATGAGGCAGGTGGTTATGTTATGGGCTGAATTGTGTCACCAAAAAAGATGGTCAAAGTGCTAACTCCCAGTATCTTAGAATGTGAGAATGTGACCTTATTCGGAAATAAGGTTATTGCAGATGTAATTAGGCAAGATGAGATCATACTGGAGTTGAGTAGGCCCCTGATCCAGTGTGACTGGTGGACTTACAGGAAGAGGGAAAGGTGAACACAGACACATACAGAGGGAAGGTGACGTGAAGACCACGGAGAAGAGACGGCCATGTACTGATGGAGGCAGAGATTGGAGTGATGCACCTAGAAGCCAGCGTATACCAAGGACTGCTAGGAACACCAGAAGCTAGAAGGGGCAAGGAAGGATTCTCCACCACAAGTTTCAGAGGAATGGATGTTGGCCCTGCCTTCATCTTGATTTTGGTCTTCTAATCCCCAGAACTGAGACAATATATTTCTGTTGCTTTGAGGCATCCAGTTTGTGGTACTTAGTTATGGCAGTCCCGTTAAGCTGGCACATGGTATTATGCTCATTTGACAGATGACGACTTTAAGGCTACGGCAGGTTAAATGAGTTACCCAGGTTACACACTAGGAGGCACAAGGGAAACTCAACTCTCCGTCCAGTGCTCTTCCAAAAAGGCTGCACATCTATTTGATTCTCCTTCCAATGTGATTAAGTCCCGTTTGCTTTCTTGTGTAAAAAGTCTTTCCCACCTGTTCTTCCTTTCTTTCCTTAGCAGAGCTGCCCTAGCAGAGACATTCAAGGTCAAGAATATGACAGTTCATCGCCAGCCCAACACTCCCTCTTCCAAGCCATTGGTTCATTCCAGAACTCTGTTCATGCCACAATTCTCTGTTGAATGCCCACTGTGTGCCAGGTTCCAGGCTAGGCGCTGGATTCCCCTTGATGAACAAAGCAGACATAGTGCCTGCCGCTTGGACCATACTCCTACTAAAACAGTGTCATCATGTCACTTCCGTGCTCTGGGCTGCCGGTGTCTTACCACCACAGGCTCAAGTCTTGCATGTGCCCCTTGTCTCCCACCTGCAGGGTCAGACACCCTTGCCCGTCAACACATACCAACTCAGTCCAGGTCAGAAAACAACATTCTGTGTTATGGAGAACTCAGAGGTACCTCTCCCAGTGATCTGAATTTCTCAGTTCCAGGAGCTAACGGTGATTTCAGTCCAAGAAGGAAAGAAAAAACACTATGGCCTTTTATAGGAAGCCACAGAGAAGGCGAAGTGGTCTGGGAACACAGAAGATGACACCATGAAGACTTGAAAGATTCTACTAAGAATCTACCTTCTTATCTTAACTCTCAAAATCTGGCAGTGTATCAATGCTTGATAGATGTGAATCCTAAAACAATGAAAGGAATCTAAAGTTTTCCTGGCTCGGCACCTGTGGTTCAAGTGGCTAAGGTGCCAGCCACATACACCTAAGGTGGCAGGTTCAAATCCAGCCTGGGCCTGCCAAACAACAATGACGGCTGCAACCAAAAAATAACCGGGCATTGTGGCGGGTGCCTGTAGTTCCAGCTACTTGGGAGGCTGAGGCAGGAGACTCGCTTGAGCCCAGCAGTTGGAGGTTGCTGTGAGCTGTAATGCCACGGCACTCTACCCAAGGGTACAGCTTAAGGCTCTGTCTTAAAAATAAATAAATAAATAAAGTTTTCCCCATAAACCAACTGTGTCATGTTCATCCATAGGAAATTAAAAAGAGCAATCTGGTATATGTACACCATGGAATACTATGCAACCCTAAAGAAAGATGGAGACTTTACCTCCTTCATGTTTACATAGATGGAACTAGAAAACATTCTTCTTAGCAAAGTGTCACAAGAATGGAAGAAAAAGTATCCAATGCACACATCTCTATTATGAAACTAATTTATAATTCTCATATGAAAGCTATAACCTAATTATAGCCCAAGAATATGGAGAGGGGAAGGGGAGAAGTGCGGATGGATGGAGGGAGGGTGATTGGAAAGATCACCTCTATGGTTTGTCTTACAAGGGTACAAGTGAATCTTTCTAAAAGTAGAGTATAAATGTCTTAACACAATAACTAAGTGTCATAAAGTCTATATTAACCAGTTTGATGAAAATATTTCAAATTGTATATGAAAACACTACACTGTACCCCATGATTGCATTAATGTACACAGCTATCATTTAATAAAAAAAAAAAGAGCAATCTATATCATTCAACATGAACGAATCTCAAAAATATTATGTTGAGCCAAGAAGCCAGACACAAAATAAAACTACCATGTGATACCACTTATATAAAGTCCAAGGACAGGCAAAACTAATAATCTATGATGATACAAATCAGTACACTGAAACAGCAGTTGGGTGCGGGTGCATTCATGAGAGAGATTGGGGGGGAACCCTGTGAGCTGATGGAAATGTTCTATTTCCAGATTGGGGTGTGGGTCATACAGCGGGGTGGGGAGGGCCAGTATTCATTTGTCAAAAATACATCAGACTGGACACTTAGGATCTCTGCATTTCACTATTTGTAAATTCCACCTCAATTACAATAGAGCAGATAAAAGAAAAGAAAAGAGAAATGAGTTCCTTCCCTCTCAGCTGGAAGGAAAGGCTGCCTTGGACAGCACAGGTGGGAATGGCTGCTAAAGGTGAGCAGGCTGGACCTGAAATCTTGCTCAAGCTCTTTTCAGTGCCCTGGCCAGGTTTCAGCAGCAGCCCAGGTCTCTCTACAAAAAGACAGATGGCAGCAAACAGGGCGGCAACCCTGGCCCATGGACCACAGAGCGCAGGCTCTTTCTGGCTGTGAGTCAAACTCTCACCTCAAAGTCATGCAGGCTCAGTCCTGCCTGGTGTCCTATCACCATGGAGATGGCCCCAGCCTGTCTTTATGCCCGTAAGCCTCCTGTTCATCATTTCAAATCTCCCACCTTCCCATATACTTTGCCTCAGCCACATCTGTGACTCCTCCTTCTGAAGCCAGTGCTATTTATAATGGCCTGGAAACACAGCCTGGGCCAGATAATAGGCAGGCTTTGCCAAACAAAACCCCAGGCCACTCCACTCCCCCCATCCCCAGAGGCCTGCAGTCTGGAGCCCAATGGGGCCCATAGGGGCCATATATCTCAGAGCCGGCACTGCGGATGACCCTTCCAGCCCCAGTCTATCCAACCCTCAGATAGGGAAACATTTCCCCTTGTCTGGTTTATAAACATGCCTTTGGGGATAAATCCACCCAGAAATGTCATCTGCAGGGCTGGGAGCCCAGTGCTTGAGACATCCCTGGCTTCACTCGGTGCCTTTGCCTGCCCCACATAACCCTCCATGGACACAGGGGCTTCCAGATTACTGACAACGGTAATGACCAACATCAGCTTTATAACAGATGGAGCTGAACACCCAGGACAATCCTCATGGATCTGTAGGGTGAGTATTATCCTCTCCATTTTAGAGATGAGAAAATTCACACTCAGGAAGGTTGTAGGAACCCAGGTCAGGCGGATCCCAAAGCCTGTGCATCTTCTGCCACAACACCTGCCTCTGAGGCCCAATGTTAGGGACAGGCTGAGGAGGTTAAGAAGGTGGCCTCTGAGCAAGCCAGGGAAATTCAGGACAAAGGGTGCATGGGAGAAAGGGGAAGAATATTCATTCCTACCTGCCCCTCACTTAAGCCAAGGTTAAATGGAACTTTTCCCTCCATCCCTCCCCACAAGTAAATGTTTCCTGGGTCCCTACTATGTGCCAGGACCCAGCCAGGCCACTTCCATGTGCTAACTGCAGCTGTGCATGGCCTTAAGGGCTTTTCTCTGTCTTGGGCGGCATTTCCCAGACTGTATCAGTGCGCCCGCTCCCACTCAGCATCTGGCCCCAGCCCTGCCATACCAAACACAGAGGCCTTTGTCTGGGACTGGATGTGGGTGCAAGAGTGTCACAGTCTCTATGGCCAGCTCAGCAACGGCCCTTCCCACACACTTCCCACAGCCACCCCAACCCTGCGGTCACTTACTAGGCGTCCCTGTGGCCTCCTGATTTTTTTCTGACCATGGTCATCAAGAGGAAGTGGGGAGATGACTCAGAGGTCTGATGTGGCATCTTTGTGATGACATTTAGTAAGGAGGTAAGGGGAGATTGGTAATGAGTGACAGAGGGATTGGATTTTACAGGAGATATGTAACTCGAAGGTCAGTTTTTTAGCTCCAGACCGGCTAAAAAGCAAAGGACTTTTAATGGGTTGCCAGCCTAATATAAACCTAAATTTACGCATAATGGTTATTTTCAACTCTGATGAGAAAATGAGAAACAGAACTCAAAACATGACACTTTCACATTGTTTCTTTGGGTAAAAATCAGCAGAAACGATAAAATTGGTGATGTACTTTCAAGTAGCTTTTATTGAAAAATAAATCTTAAGGACTTGTCAAAATAAATGTAATAGCAAAGTTAATTTTAAAACTCAACATGATTTCTGCATTTGTATAACAGACATGATGTCTGTGGTGAAGTTCCATGAGCCCATTAAAGACACTGCCCACTTCTGTTATATATGGACCTCGTATAGATTGGAAAGGACAAAACCAGGAGTCAGAAGACTGGGTTTCCCACTTCATTCCCTGGAGCTGCTTTGGGTAAGTTACTTAGCCTCTCTGAATCTTGTTTTCACCATCTGTAGAAAGCAGAACGCTTATCCTGCTCATCTCATAGGGTTGCCATGAAGAGTAAATGAGATGTTGGATATGAAGTCACTCAGTGAGGATGGTACCTTACATGAGAGGAACTTCTTCCAATAAAGACCCAAGAAAGGATCTGGTAGAAGGATAGGATTTGGGTCATGGGACTTTAGCCAAGTTGTGCTTATCCTCAAGGTCAAGTATGTCTGCCCCAGAGTGGTGTGGGTGTCAAACACCAAGAGATAGCGTCAGGGCCACATCTGTACTTACTACCTGCCCCACACATTTCCAGGGTGGAAGGTCCAGAATCAAGGAGATTTTCAGGTGCCAATGGAAAAAAAAAAAACGCCATGGGTTCCAAGACACAAAAATAAAACCACAAAATTGAAATTAATCCAGACTTAAGCAAATCTCTGCAAAATGTAACACTGTGTCAACCGCTTCAATATTGAAATTTAGCTTCACAAAAATGCATCACATTTGTAAATAACTTGTACATACAATTTTTCTCACATTCCTGTAATTTCAACTCAGGGTAGAAATTATTCAGGGTTACCAACAATAACCAATTTTAAATTGTTAATAAATGAATTGTTGATGTTCAAATACTTTTAAAAGCAACATTATAGAAATCCTATTAAAATTTTACAACAAGCGCGGCGCCTGTAGCTCAGTGAGTAGGGTGCCGGCCCCACATACCAAGGGTGGCAGGTTCAAACCCGGCCCTGCACCTGCAACCAAAAAATAGCCAGGTGTTGTAGTGGGTGCCTGTAGTCCCCGCTACTTGGGAGGCTGAGGTGAGAGAATCGCCTAAGCCCAGGAGTTGGAGGTTGCTGTGAGCTGTGACACCATAGTACTCTACCAAGGGTGACAAAGTAAAACTCTGTCTCTACAAAAAAAAAAAAAATTTTTTTTTTTTACAACAAAAAGAGTAGCACTTTATATGGGATGTGGCGTGTAGGGACAGTGTCCTGGGGTCCTCTCTGGGTAAGTGCCTGTGGGCACCCAGGTCTTAAGGGAGACTTTTCTCTTTTGACTTGGGATAGCAGAGAAGTTTCCCTCAGGGCCAGGCCTTTTGACCTGCTCCTTTCTGTGTATTTAGAAACCAGGATACCTGAATTCAAAGCCTGCCTTTTGCATTAATATTATGGGCGGTCACCATGAAATTGTACAGAAGACCTTATAACAACAAGTAACAGTTTCCGGTCCCACCTCTTCCCAAACCCATCCTACTGTCCAAATAGGTTTCTGTTATTAGTTCCGTTGGGGGCTACCCACATAACCTCCAGATATACACTAAAAACTCCATCCCTGCTTTGTCACCTTTAGACAGTATCTATCATTACCAGACAAGATAGATGAGGATAGAACATGTACACTACACCAAACCCTTGCCCCTTCCCTTCCTCCCACTATTTGATTTTAGCTCTTTTTTGTGTTGTTTTGTACCTTTAATCTTAAAATTCAGTTGTATATTTTCTAACACTTTGGCAGGCTCTCTTGAATCCCCTTGGTAGGGGATAACAATGTTGGAGATGACCTCATCCTTCTCTCCTATCTTATCTCTCTTCTTTACTCAGTTACAATTTGCTGATTGCCAGTTATGGTCTGCCCAGCAACTACAACAACTACCTCTACTGAGCTTTGCTTAAAGATTACCAGGAATTGTCATTTACATGATCTCTACTATGTAAAAATGGTGTTTAACCCAGCCTCAGAGGGTCTCAGTCTCACCTTCCTCAACTGTCCTGTCCTAACACCTCAGTAAGACCTGGTGAAGAGGATAAGGAATGTGAATGACACAAAGCTTTTTACAAATACAATCTCTTAATTTTCTATAATTACTTTATGACACTCAGCAGAGAATAGTAATAAAGGTTCATCCCATTTTGGGGCAATTTAGATAACTCCCTCAACCACAATTTCTGCCCCAGTAAAATGAAGAGAATACTAGTGCCTATCTCACTAAGTGGTTGTAAAGAGTAAATGAAATGATGGAAGTTAAAATGTTTCTCATCCACTGAATCACTACCCCAATTTATTTCCCTCTACCAGGAGAGAAAACTATAATTCAGGCTCCCAACTCAGTTGGCTATGGATGGAAAAACAGTGCAGCACTGTTAAGAGGCACATGGGGGGCTCGGCACCTGTAGCTCAAGTGGCTAGGGTGCCAGCCACATACGTCAGAGCTAGAGGGTTCAAATCCAGCCCGGGCCTGCCTAACAACAATGACAACTACAACCAAAACAAAAATAGCCAGGCATTGTGGCAGGTACCTTGTGTTCTCAGCTACTTGGGAGGCTGAGGCAAAAGAATCGCTTCAGCCCAAGAGTTGGAGGTTACTGTGAGCTTGACACCAGGGCACTCTACCCAGGGTGACAGCTTGAGGCTCTGTCTCGAGGAAAAAAAAAAAAAAAAAAGAGGCACGTGGAGAACAACTGGGAAATTTGAGTATGAACCACATATTAAGTAATTCTGCTAAATTCAATATTATTTGGTGTGATTGTGGTATTAAGGATGTCCTCATTCTTGAGAAATAAGTGCTGAAGTATTTAAGGTTTAAGTTGGCTCGGAAAAATGTTTTATATTTATCTACAAATAGGGAGCATGAAAGTGCACAGTATAGCAAAATGTTAACAATCAGTGAATCTAGACCAATGTTTTTCAACCCTTTTTGTATCATGGCATACTTGAACCTGTATGTTAAACTTTGGTGGCACACTTAAATTGTGTTGATCAAAAAAAAATTAAATGAAAAGAATATACTTACTGTGCTGTCAACTTCTTTTGAAAATAATTTAATTAATGATCTTTAAAGATTTTTATAGCACACCCAAGATGCTATCATGGCACACGGGTTGAAAAATCACTGATTTAGATAGTCATTGTACGAAGATTTCACCTACTCTATGGATTTGACAATTTTCAAAATAAAACCTCATGGCAGGGGATTGGTAACACTGGAAAGCACCTTAGCTTTCTCCTCCCACGGGGAACTAGGCACAAGTCCTGAGGATGCAGTTTCTTCAGTCCTGCCCAGTGAGAAAGGGGCGAGCTTTGCTGATACTTTTTAAGGCTCCTTGGTAGGGTTGACCATTCCCAGAGGCTTATGGAGAGCACAAAGGTTTGGGGGCCAACAGACAGCAGCATACCGTGGTATGAGTGACTCATGTAATCCAGTTCTCCTTCTGAAGGTAAAGGAACCTTATAGAACCACCCCAAATAAGAGACAAGGCAGGCAGCTGCTGAGCTGGGGTCCTGGCTGAAGTTCCCTAACCGTGTGTCTCCTCAGCTGTCTCTCCTTTGTTCAGAGGAAAGCGGGAAGAGAGCAGTTGGTATCTTGGCACTACCCAGAACTCAGATACTCCTTCCCAGTCAACTCAATTATCTGCACCAATGAACTGGGGAAAGAGGCACTGGGAAATGACTCCAGCAATAATTTATTGAGGACCTATGCTATGTTATGCTTGGAGTCTACCAAAAAATTAGATAACATGAAAGGAAACGAAACAACTCAATCACAAAAGGTAAAGATTAAAAGATAAAGTCAGACTCTCATCTTTTATGCCTTCATTTATCTCTTCTAGGCAGCCCAGTTCTCAGGTTTTCAGGGGCAATCTACAAATTGGAAAAAAAGAAAAATATGTTTTGCTTAACTGATAATAGGTGATCTGCCCTTGGCTGATCTGTGCCAGTAAGCTCATAAATGGAGTGCTGCATTTCCTGCTAGACGTAACACATTCAATGGAGAAAAATCCTAGCATATTCTAAGGGTGATGAGAGTATGCAGTAAGAAGGGTGGGGGAGAGGAGGAATCTGGCGTTTACTGAGCACACACACCGAGCATCGCAGGGACTGGGGCAGGTCTACCAGGGTCTCATTTGATTCATGCAATCACTCTCTGATTGCTTTTCCCAAACTTGCCAGATCTCAGGAATCATTGTGGTGGGTATGTGTGTGTCCTCTGCATGTGCTGGGGAGGTGGGGAAGGAGGAGGTTTAGTCAGGCAAGTTGAGAAACATGGTTCTATGAGTAAGGCATTTTCATTCTTCTTTTCCTGGGAAAGAAATTGAGACTCTAAGAGGTACTGTGGCTTGCCTAAGGTCACACAGCAATAACGATGCCAATGGAGGATATAATCTCAGCTGCCAGTACCACCTGAATATTCATCGTGTGCTAAGGACTTCACATGCAAAGTTGAGATTTAAAACCTTGACTCCAAGTCTGACTCATTTCATGGCTCAAAATCTTGTTGTTACATCATACATCTTCCCTGAAAATACCTGAAGACTCATCTAGTGATGAGTGAGACCAGAGAGGAAAAGAGACTAGACATCTGATAGCTGCTTCCAAATGCTGAAAGGCTGACACTTGCAGTCAATTACATTCGTTCTGCATGACATACTTTTAATATTCCCCACTTTACTCAAGGGTGCATTTTGGGGAAGCCCACTAAACTTTTTGTATCTTTCATCAATGAGTGGAAGCCAGACCCATGACGGATTAAAACAAGGAAGAATCTGAAACACAGAGATGTCCAAGTATGGACTAAGATAATTTCAACATACTATTGTTCAGAGTTCTCCAGCAACAGAGGTGTTCAAACTGGATCACTCCTGGTATGAATGTTTCGGGGGTGGGGAGGCCTGATGTATCTGGGGAAAAAAGCTATATGACACTTAAGGTTCTTTCCAACTTCAAAAGTTTAAATCTATGGAAGCTGGCATTTACTCTGTTTACAAATGGATTTTAAAATCAGGAAAAGGATGTAAAGTGGGTCAGTATTACTGACCAGATGGGGAGGGAATTGCGTCATTGAAAGCTGTGACGGGTCAAGGGTTCCAGGGAGTAAATCAGCTCAACCATTGAGTAGTTCTAACCCTCACAGTGCATCAGAAATCACCTAGGGAGCTTTTAAAAATGACAGATACTGAAGCCACATTCCAAACCAACTGCCGCTGAATATCTAAGGATGGGCCCAGGAATTAGTAATTTTTAAAAGCTCCCTAGGTGATGCTAATGTGCAACCAAGATTGAGGATCACTAAGCTAGAGGAAATGAAGTTCCTGCTGAGGCTGGGCTTGGTGCCCTCAGAGCCTCCTGGTGACCAGAAATCAGTTCCTCTCCACATCTGGGCCAGTCATGTCTCTGACTGGGGGAGTTGTTGAGAGATTGTTTAGAAAAACAGGGAGATAAAGCCCTTTAACCCTTTAATGCTTCAAAGCCCTGACTTTTCCAGCTATTAAAAAGTGTTCACAAATTCATATAGATGGGAAGTAGAATAGTGCTTGCCAGGGAAGGGAGTTATTCTATATACGTACTGAGTTTTACTTGGGAAAGAAAAAAGTTTCAGAGATGGTTGATAGTTACCTAACAATGTGGATGTATTTAATTCCACTGAACTGTGTGCCTAAAAGTAGTGAAGACAGTAAAAAAATGTTATGGGTTGTATATTTTAAATGTTTAAAGTACAGTAATTATAATAAAAAGTAATTAACATCCATCAACCCACCCAACTGTAAAATGTTAGCACTTTGTCAAATTTTATTGCCTTTTTAAGTGAAAGAAATGAAATTTTGCATATTAAAAAAACTTTCAGAGGAAATTATCCCCAAAATACAAGGGTGATGCAATGTATTGTATTAAGAAAAATAATCAATGTAATACAGCACATTGATAGAACGAAGGGAAAAAAAAACACATATTATTACCTCGAGTAATACAGAAAAAAATGCTAGACAAAATTCAACACTCTTTATGATAAAAACACTTAGAAAACTAGAAGTACAAGAAAATTTCCTCAACTTGATAAAAGGCATTTATGAAAAACCCATAGCTGGCTCAGTGCCTGTGGTTCAAGCGGCTGAGGCTCCAGCCACATATACCTAAGGTGGCGGGTTCGAATCCCCAGCCCGGGCCCGCCAAACAACAATGATGGCTGCAACCAAAAAAATGGCTGGGCGTTGTGGCAGGCACCTGTAGTCCCAGCTACTTGGGAGGCTATGGCAGGAGACTCGCTTGAGCCGAGGAGTTGGAGGCTGCTGTGAGCTGTGATGCCATAGCCCTCTACCCAGGGGGACAGCTTGAGGCTCTGTCTCAAAAAAAAACAAAAAGAAAAGAAAAACCCATAGCTAACATTATACTCAAAGACTAAAAGCTTTCCCCCTAGGATCAGAAGGATACAGGTTTTCAACTACTGCTACTCAACATTGTATTAAAAGCTCTAGCCAGAGCAATTAAGCAAGAAAAAGAAATAAAAGACATCCAGATTGGAAAGGAAGAAGTAAAACTATCTCTATTCACAGTTGACATGATCCTATATCTATAAAATCACAAATAATCCATACACAAAAAAGCTACTAGAGCTAATAAACAAATTTAGCAAAGTTACATGATACTGGATCAACACAGAAAAATCAGTTCTGTTTCTATACACCAGCAATAGACAATCCAAAAAGGAAATTAAGAACCAATTCCATTTATGAAAGCTCTCAGAGCATCAGACATCAGAGTAGTCTTGGAGTTCTTTGGAGTGGAAACATCTTGTTATTAACGGTCCTTGGTGGAGGCACATGCATCAGCGCCTTTAATTTTTTATGCATATTAGTGCATCTCATACTGAAATTAAGCACAGCAAAGAGATTTGATGAGGATGGTAGTGCAGACTGTACCGGACATGTGTAAGAAACTGAACCACATCCACAGGCAGGTCAGAGTGCCCTGGGTCACTGGGTCTCAGCCATCCTGCCTCCCTTCACGTCTCAAGAGTCACAGGAAGCTGTGAAACAAAATCCTGGCCCCCTTGGAGGAAATCAGATCTGAGTCAGCCTTCCTAGGAGGTTGAAAGAACAGATTAGGCCCAGGAAACTATTTGGGAGAGGGTAATTTTCACTAGAAAAGTTAGTGGGGGTTTTTTCAAACTGAAGAAAAAAACTTAAAGTGTTTTTAATTTCTTTTTCTTTTTTTTTTTTTTTTGGTGACTTGGGGCCAGAAAGATGAAGGGTTTGCCCAGTATTGCCACATTTCTTAGCTTTCCATGTTCCCAAGAATCTGAAAGCTAGTAGTTGGTTCCATCATAGAAATAGCTCTTCTTGGCTCGGCGCCTGTGGCTCAATCGGCTAAGGCACCAGCCACGTACACCTAAGGTGGCGGGTTTGAATCCCTGGCCTGGGCCCACCAAACAACAATGATGGCTGCAACCAAGAAATGGCCAGGCGTTGTGGCGGGCGCCTGTGGTCCCAGCTACTTGGGAGGCAGAGGCAGGAGACTCACTTGAGCCCAGGAGTTGGGGGTTGCTGTGAGCTGTGATGCCATGGC
>CAUYQV010147447.1:0-10760 GCA_963574575.1 Galagoides demidoff
TGAGACGGAGACTTAAGCTATCCCCCTGGGTAGAGTGCCATGGTATCACAGCTCATAGCAACCTCCAACTCCTGGGCTCAAGCCAGTCTCCTGCCTCCGCCTCCCAAGTAGCTGGGACCACAGGCGCCCGCCACAACGCCCAGCCATTTTTTGGTTGCAGCCATCGTTGTTGTTTGGTGGGCCCGGGCTGGGGATTCGAACCCGCCACCTTAGGTGTACATGGCTGGCACCTTAGCCGATTGAGCCACAGGCGCCGAGCCAAATTTTTTTAATTTTTTAAAATACAATGAATAACATACCTTATTTATTCTCTCATTCACTTACTCAAATTACATGTATTATTTTCTCAATGCCAAATATTGTGATGAGCAATAATTATATAAATAAATATGCCATGTTTCTTGAAACTCATCAATAGACAAATTGATGGCAAAATAGGGTGATGGGTTACAACAGACGGTGCACAAAATTTATAAAAGTATGGAGAAAGCAATAACCAAATTCCTTTGAGAGACTAGAAAAGAAGCAACAGAGTGCATCTCTAGATCAGTGGTTCTCCACCTTCCTAATGCAGTTCCTCATGTTATGGTGACCCCCCAACTGTAATAACCAAGCCCCCAGTCCTGGGCCCCATCCCTAAGACCAGTGGGAAACAAGCCCCCTACCCTTGAAAAGGAAGCCTCTCCTAAGCTTTTAGTTCCAGCTCTCTCAAGGGCAGAGAAAAAGCCTGAAATTAAGGAAGTATGCAGGGAGAGGTTGAAGAAGGGAGGGGTTGATTCCAAATAAAGCCCCAGATAAAAAGATTTTCTCAGAAATTTACCCAACACTTGTTTTGTACCCCTGAATTATGAGCTAATGTACCCTAAGTAAACATGTACCTCCACCCTGAATTGTGTAAACCCCTATGACATATCCCATCTTATGATCATGAAGTAATGTACTTGTGATGTATGAATCAATATGTACCCCCCCACCCAGCAACCCCGCTGTAACTGCTATGATTGGCTTCTGTATTGCGCTAGCTTGCTAGTCACCATGACTATGCAGAATAATGGTATAAAAAGGCTTCTCCCGCCTGCTATTCAAGGCTTCTTGTTGGCCCACCATAAGAGCCCCCTACAGGTGCACGTGTAGGTGTATCAAGTTATCAGTAAATTTCTATTACTTAATTATACTTGAAGTAGGGTCCATCCTTCTCTCACATTTACCATCCCATTTCACAACCATAAAATTATTTTTAGATAGAGGAACAGTGTCTTGGTTCCTAAGACCATTGGAAATATGTGTTTTCCAATGGTCTTAGGCGACTCTTATGAAACCCACAGGTTGAGAACCGTGGCTGCAGATAGTCTTGAAGGAAGAGATTGGCATTTTCACAAGAAGTAATAGAGACAACGGGTATTCCAGGAAAAGAAACAAGCCTTATAGCACAGAGGCATGGCATAGCGTGCTAGGCCTGAGGAAATATAAGGAAGCTTGGCCTGTAGGGAAAGAAACAGTTTAGTTGTAACTAATGGGCAGAGAGTAGTACATTGGGTAATGAGACAGGACCCCTTTTCCCACTTTGCTGTTTGGTTATTAGGAATATAGAAAAGACACCTCTTCCTCCACCAGGTTCTTTAATCTTGCCTTTCTCCCCTTTTCCCTATATGAAAAAAAAAAAGGCCTACTTTTCTTGATCTTCAATAATACTTTATATACTTACCCTGCTTTACCTCCTATTTAGAATATCTTCATGTCTAATCTTCTGTATTATTAGACTGACAGTCCCTGTTAACACAGGACCCATGTCACTATCACTTTTTCCTCAACACTTAGCAAGATTCTTTAATTTTACAGGTCACTAATAAATACTTGTTAAATAAGATTTTACTATATCAATTGTTTTGTTGGTACACTGTTAGGGTGAAAGAGAAGCAGGCCTACCGCCATTTTGTTGTAACTCTTATTCCTGAGAATCGGTGGGGACGCAAAGCAGGCCTGACTCCATTCTGTTGCTTTGTTACATTTTATTGCTTTAAAAAAATAAAAAATAAAAACTGGTTCCATTTGCCTCCCCACCCATTGCATGGTATTTTAAGTGTACCTGGTTAGAACTGTGGCCCCGACCAAAAACTGCAAAAAGGAAAAAGAACTATTAGAATTATTAGTATTTTTTAGAAAGTCACTAACTACCCTTGTGACAATAACCCTCGTGATCATGTTAAGGTGGTCTTCATACCATCTGTATATGATATTGAAATATTAAAAGAACAAGCTTGACTCCATTGTACTATTTACTCCCTTTTACCTTCAAAACTAGTTCCTCTTATTTGCCTTCCCTTTGTGTAATTGTAAATGCATTTGCTTGTGATTGTGGCCCTAGTGATTATAGTTTTTCATGATCATGTGCTTTACGACCCTTACCTGTAAATTCTCCTCTCTGCATTTCCCCACTAGGACATTGTGGTTTGAACCTATTTTGTAAGGAAGAAAAATCACTAATCACTTGCATGATCATAGCGTTGTGTAATGACTAACTGCCCTACCCTCGTGATTCCTCCTATCCCTTTAACCACTATTTTTGCTTCTGTAATAATGCTTTCTTGCCCACCACCCAAAAGTTTTACCCTATAAAAAACAGAGCCACAGACAACTCAGGGCTGTTCTCAGAAACCCCATGCTGAGACATCAAGGCAGTCGCCAGCTAACTCTTCAAAAAAAGGATTCCTCTTTAAATTCGACTTGTCTGGTGGTGTGATCTTTGAGAGACTCCTGGGCATAACAACACAATGGTGACATGTTAAAAAGAACAAACCAAATAAAAGAAAGTTTGTTCCAATAGTCTCAGAGATTTTAGGTAGAAATGAGGCTCAAATCATCAATCTGGTATCTTGTAGGTTTTCTTTAAGACCGAATGAATTTATGTATTTTTAAAATAACTTTTGCTTTTTGGTATATAATTTTAAATTTTAGACTGTTTACAATTTATACTGCAGATTCTTTTTGTGCTAGATTATAAACTGAACTCAGCTTTCTTGGACTTACACACTAGAATTTTCTCTCAGTACTGGCCCATTGTTCTGGAATCACTTTCTAGCAGTAATTTATAAAAGATATATTAAATACATTAGCAATGTGAAATAAGAAATGCCTTCATATATGGACTAATAGGGATTCTCAGAGGGTGGGCTTGGGGATAATGGGGAATAGTTTATTTTAGCATCTCAATGAATAGAATGTAGATAGTTTGAAATGTAAATTTGATCTATATATACACATTATTTGGGGAATAAAAGCCACGCAAAGCAAGGCTTGGTTAAACCTTCCTGTCTGGTAGAAATATGTGAAGATAGAGCGAAAAAAACACAAGAGGATAAGAAAAAGAAGTTTTAGTACATAGTGTATCCTTGACTCAAGTGAGAGCAATCTGAATAATTCACAAAATTAACAAAAGTCATTGAGCACCTATTATGAGTGGGGTACACAAAGGCTTTCATTATTTATCTTTATTAAGATAAAAGCTTTCACTTTCTACCTTGCATTACTTGTCTAGACAGACTTAAGTTCTACCCACAACTAAAGAACACTTAAATAATTTATTTCTGTAGGTAGAGGGATTTATCCTCTAATGTCTATCAACTCTTCTCCATCAATCAGGCCAGTCCCTAACTAAACAGATGGAATTTTCACCAAGCTCTGATGGCCAGCAGGCATTGCTGAGCCAAGAATGAAAATTAATTTTATAGATGATGACCTTCTTCTGAAAATGCTTACATAGTCAAGGTTTGCATTCAATCATTCAAGGAAGATGTATTCTACTTGATTTAAGAGAGGCCTTTCCTTCTATTACTATATTGCTTGCTGTTGAACAGGAACTCATAGGGGAGAGTATTTGTCAGAAGACAAGGTTCTTTGCCTCTTTCCAAATGATGGTCTGGGTTATTTAAAATACAATTTCTCCCTTTGTAAAGGAGGGTAGCAATGCTCCTCTCTTCTCCAACTATAATGATAGTATTCAGCACATCAAAAGACACAATAGGCTCAGTGCTTGTGGCTTAGGTGGCTAAGGTGCCAGCCGCATGTATCCGAGTTGGCAGGTTAGAATCCAGCCTGGGCCCACCAAACAACAATGATGGCTGCAACAAAAAATAGCCGGGCATTGTGGCAGCAGCCTATAGTCCCAGCTACTTGGGAGGCAGAGGCAGGAGAATCACTTGAGCCCAGGAGTTGGAGGTTGCTGTGAGCTGTGAGGCCATGGTATTCTACCCAGGACAACAGCTTGAAGCTCTGTCTCAAAAAAATAAAATAAAATAATAATAATTATAAGACACAATAGTTCCAGTGTGGTGGCTCACACCTGTAATCCTAGCACTCCGTGAGCCCAAGGCAGGTGGATTGCCCTGAACTCACAGGTTAGACAGCAGCCTGTGCAAGAGTGAGACCTCATCTTTTAAAAAATAGCTGGGCATTGTGGCAGTTGCCCGTAGTCCTACCTACTTGGGAGGCTGTGGCAGGAGAATCACTTGAACCCAAGAGTTTGAGGTTACTGTAAGCTATGACACCAGCGCTCCACCAAGGGTGACAAAGTGAGATTCTGTCTCAAAAAAAAGCCACAGTAATTTGTAATGTATTTTGAGTGTCACAATCTCCAGATACCTGTAGCCATTTTCACGTGCCTACCTCCTTACAATTTATTAACTTTATTTCAGTGAATCCCAGAGTAACTCTTTGAGGAAGTATAATTATTCCCTTTCTACATGCAAAGAGATTGAGCTTCAGTAATATTAAAGGAGCGTACCCGAAGTAATATTTTAATTTCATGCTGGGAACAAGATTTAGAATAGGGTGACCAGATTTTAATGTCGGTAAGGTGGGACAACATGGCCGTGGGGCGGGGTGAGGGCTGGGGGGGGGGAGGGACAGGGAACGGGGCCGAACAGGGCCTAACAACAATGCAAACTTTGATAAGAAGTTCTTGACAATCACTTCTTAGCGATTATTTGTTATTATTACAGTTTAACATTATAAAATTAACTCATATTCTGGTGAAATAGCCACATGACAGCCGAAAACCATATATTCCCTTCTTGTTCTTCCACCCGTATAGTGCAGTCTTTCCAAAAATTGGGACTTTTTTAAAACGCCATGGGACACAGGACAAACTGTTGAAAAGTGGACATCTGTTCACCCTAATTTAGAACTGTGTGTACTGACTTCATATTCGGAGCTCTCTTACCTCTCTCCCACCTCTCCCTCTCAGGGAAGCCCATCTATTGTCACAATATTCTCTCCAGATTGTTCGCCATGTCTTGTAACCATCTCTGTAAATTATATAAGTTTCAAATTAGACTTTCCCCCTCTATCTCCAGTCATAAAGACCTCAGAACTACACCACCTCTGAAGAAATTAATCATTGATTCAAAAGAAAACTGGTTTGCAGTTAAGAGATCCTAATCCAAAAAGCATTTAGAATCAGCCACCAAACCCCACTGCTCTACTTTTTAAACATATTTTTAATGAAATAAAAGCTTAAATTGTATCAATACAGCATTCCAACTTCAGTTGAATATAACAACTAAGTTGGAATCTTTTCTCAACCTACAAAAGTAATTAATTCACCACCTGGCTTAGTGCCTCAAAAGGATTAAATATAAAACATGAAAATTGCTTTCAGTTAAGGGGCAGTGAGATGAGATCACATGAGAACTAAGTAAAAGACTCACAAGATCAAAGACGGCACATTGGCAGCAGGTCAGGGGTACCTTTTTAAACACAGCTACTCTCGTGGTTCAAACAATCGGCATTTATGTGGAGCTATAAATAAGCAGCCTCAGTGAAGAAAGTGTCCCTGGTTTCTACTTTTCAGAAACTGCTTGGGAGAGTGGCATTTATCTTTGATTTTTGTGCTTATTGGCCACAAACAGGTTTTCAGAACCAAGTATCATTGTCATAAAGGGAAAGGCATCCCTGTATTTTCCAAACAAATTAAAAACTAACTCCAGAAGATGAGTATGTGATTCAAGCAGTGTTCTCTGTAATTCTCAATTTCCTTTCTTAGCCCTTAGAGGGAGGAATCAGATCACATTCATATTTGTTTCCCTCCTTCCCAGCACATGTCTTGGCAGATAACAAGCTTTCCCCAAAACCTTCGCTGTTAGAATCATCAGGGTGGTGAGATAGGGACATCTACAAGTAGAACACATCAATCGGAAGCCAGTTTAATGGAGTCAGGGATTCAACTCCAGGGTAAGACATCAGGGTCAAACATTAACTCTGTCACTTACTAGTTTTATGGCCACATTTATTATAAAAAAGGAATTAAAAGCTCAGTGCCTGTGGCTCAAGCAGCTAAGGCGCCAGCCACATACACCTAAGGTGGCAGATTCGAATCCCCAGCCCAGGCCCGCCAAACAACGATGGCTGCAACCAAAAAATGGCCAGGCGTTGTGGCAGGCGCCTGTAGTCCCAGCTACTTGGGAGGCTGAGGCAGGAGACTTGCTTGAGCCCAGGAGTTGGAGGTTGCTATGAGCTGTGATGCCATGGCACTCTACCCAGGGGGATAGCTTGAGGCTCCGTCACAAAAAAAAAAAAAAGGAATTAAAGTGGTATAAGCTCATCAAATAAAATATGTGATAAACTTAGCACAGTGCCTAGAACATAGTAATCGCACAATCAATGTTAGCATTTACTGTAATTGTTATCAGTCTAGAATCTGGCAGGGTATTTACCAACTTTACTCATCACATCTCTTTAACTCACAGAGAAAAATAGGGGACGAATGATGATTTTGTCAGGTGACTATGCACTGAGCAAGTGACCATGCACTGAGCAAGTGACCTTATGAAAGAGTGGTAAGAAACGATTACGGGGGAATTGCAGGAGCTGAACTTCAGAGTTCTATCTGAAGTTCTGGCCTCTTCTGATAGGTATTTTTACTATGTGTCAGTGACTTGGTTGGGTATTTACCACATTTAAAGGCTCCCTGACATATCTGGTATAACTTGGCATCCAGCATTCCCCAGTTCAGCCTTTCTCAGCTTTCCACTAAAAGGTCTATGGGAAAAAAAACAAAAGCACATTATCAGATATCAAAATCTGAAGCTAAAGAACATGGATTGTGGAAATTAAAGAGGCACTTGTACTACCAATACGAACTGAGAAGCTCTGCATTAATGTACCACAATCAATACCAGCCTGAATGTATTCATGGGATTCAATTAATATTTATGGATTTCCCCCCAGGTTCTCAGCATTATTCTAGGAACTTGGGATCTACTAGTGAAAAAAAGCCACGTAGAGCATGGAGATAAAGAGACCGTAATCATAAGTAATAAAGAAAATAAAATATATGGTGTGTTAAATGGCATGAAGTTAAATGATGTCAAGGGCAGAAGGGACTGTGGGCAGAGGATGAGGATTACAGTAATAAACAGGGTAGTCAGGGAGGGTCTCACTGTTGAGAAGGTGAAACTTGAGCTAAGGCTCAAGGAAAGCTTGAAGGGAGGGAGTTGGCTATGCAGACATCTGAGAGAGGAACATTCCAGATAGAGAGCAGAGCTAAAAAGAAAGGCAGGAAGGTGAGAAGAAGGAAGGAAACAAGACTTCTTTCTATGGTTGTTCTTAAGTGAAGATAAAAAAGTATAAAGCGAACAAAAGGAGCATGTTTTCCTTAAAAAAAGAATAATGTCTGTGCTAAATAAGACTCAGAATCAGAATTCAAAAAAGGCCAACTAAATATAATGAAGTATAATGAGGATAAATGTAAAGTATTGCTACTGAGTTTTATTTTCTTTTTATGACAGATTTACCTCTAAAGGAACATACTTTTATAATGTTTCTATTACAGAAACTAAATATGTATCTTTATCTGTCAGTTATAAAGATACAAGCATATATTTAAATTCAGAAGGAAGGACAAAAGATAGTACTGTATACAAAAATATTCACCTAACAATAATATAACAAAGACATAGCTTAGCAACTGAAGGTATTGAAGGTATCTGAGGACTTTAGCTGATTTTTTAAAATTCAGTTTGAGCTAACACTGGGAGTGTCTGCCAAAATAGTTCTGGTATTAAAATGCAAACTTATGTTGTGGTATCACAACCCAGGAAGTTGATATTTTGTCCCACTCTACATGGTTGACCAAATCCAAGGAGTGTATTGATGAGTCTGTGTTCTCCATGTAAAAGTGTACTGAGAGGCTTCCATTTGATCTGCAATTCCATTACGAGGTATCTGCCCAGAAGAACAAAAATCATTTTGTCACAAGATCATTTGTACCAGAATGTTTACTGCAGCTCGATTCACAATTGTCAAGTCGTGGAAGCAACCCAAATGTCCGTCAAACCATGAGTGAAGTAACAAACTGTAGCATATGTATACCATGGAGTACTATTCAGCCATAAGAAAAGATGGAGACTTTATATCTTTTATATTTACCTGGATGGAGCTGAAACACATTCTTTTTAGTAAAGTGTCTTAAGAATGAAAAAAAAAAACCAATGTATTCAATACTAATATGAAACCTATATATAAACAATTAACACCCATGTGAACAATAAAACACAAATATAGTCTAGCAAGGGGAAGGAGAGATTAGGGATGGGGTGGGGTCTCACCTAACATGCACAATGTGAAGGTCTTCAGCACACCCCCGGGTGAAGGGCTCAAGTACAACTTGAACTTTACCTTAGAATTGAAAACAATGAATGTAACCTTAAAGTTTGTACTCCCTATTAATTTAAAAAGTATACTCAGGGGAATGCAAACACTCTGTTAAGAAGATCAGTAGCCTGACAGCTGAGAAAGAGTTTATGAGACTGAAACTGAGAAGCTGGAAAAGGCAAGGCTTGGAGTAGGAGTAAGAAAATGTTTAAATAGTCCTAAGTACACAAACGAACCACTTTCAGCCAGTTTTCTTGCTCAATCTTCATGATGCCAAGAGGTAATTTGTTAGTATTACGCTTACTGCTGTTTCTCTTTCTCTCTTTCCTACGGTCATCTCATTTTCCAGTCCAAAGATTGAGTCTCTGATTGTGGATAGGAGAGGCCAGGTTTGACTCGGGCCCTTGGGTGTGAACTCCAAACTGAGCATGGCCACCAGCCTGTCAGCATGAGCTCTGCTGCCTCCCAGACAAATTCTTCATTCCAGACACTCCCTGGCAGAGTGAGGACCAGGCTTCCAAGTTGCCAAACTACTACATTAACTGAAGTGATCTAATTTCTTCCTCATTTTTCCTTTGTCTTCTCCTTTTAGCTCTCATTACCCTCAGCTCCCAGCATATTTTGCTCTTCCTTCCATTAAATATTCCATGTAAGTGGAAGGAAAACAGAAAGCATGGAGGGAGAGGGAGCAGGTAGTGAAGAAATAAAGATTAATAAAAAGCCATACCTATTAAATTGGAGATACACAGTAGACACATCATGATTCAGTTATTCCCTGTCTAGGTATATTGTCTAGGGAAACTTTCCCACACGTGCACAAGAAGGTGGATAAGAGGATATTTATAGTAACATTGTTTGCGAAATGGGAAATTGTACAGAATCTAAAGATCCATCAATAAAAACATGGATAAGCAGAAAAGTAAAATGAGTAAACCAGATCTATATAGAGCTATATAGGTCATTAAAAAATTGGAGTAAAAAATACAAGTTGCAGAATAATATATAAAACTTTTGGGCTCGGCGCCTGTGGCTCAAGCGGCTAAGGCACCAGCCACATACACCTAAGGTGGCAGGTTCGAATCCCCAGCCCAGGCCCGCCAAACAATGATGGCTGCAACCAAAAAATGGCCAGGTGTTGTGGCAGGCGCCTGTAGTCCCAGCTACTTGGGAGTCTGAGGCAGGAGACTCGCTTGAGCCCAGGAGTTAGAGGTTGCTGTGAGCTGTGATGCCATGGCACTCTACCCAGGGGGATAGCTTGAGGTTCTGTCTCAAAAATAAAAAAAAAAAAAAAACTTTTGTAAAACACACAAAGAAATATTATATACCTGTATACATATATGTGTGTGTGTGTGTTTGTGTGCTTTCTTTCAAGAATTATATTCTTCCTATATAAGGCCATCACATTGTACCCCATGATTGCATTAGTTAGTGTACACAGCTATGATTTAATTAAAAAAAAAAAAAAAAGAATTATATTCTTCCTTGCCATTATGTCATTTCCTTTCTTTCTTTTTTTTGAGACAGAGCCTCACGCTTTCCCCCTGGGTAGAGTGCTGTAGCATCTCAGCTCACAGCAACCTCCAACTCCTGGGCTCAAGCCAGTCTCCTGCCTCTGCCTCCCAAGTAGGTGGGACCACAGGCGCCCGCCACAACGTCTGGCTATTTTTTGGTTGCAGCCATCATTGTTGTTTGGCGGGCCCGGGCTGGGGATTCGAACCACCACCTTAGGTGTATGTGGCTGGCACCTTAGCCGATTGAGCCACAGGCGCCGAGCCCATTATGTCATTTCCCACTCTGCTGAGATGTACCTATTTGCTCTTTCCTGGGGACATCCCAAGATAAATTCTTCTCTCAGGATGGAGGTAAATAGGAGAGTCTATCTGGGAAACTTTCTGCTAGGCTTTTAGCTTCATTTTTCTCATGCACTGTACCTATAGATCCTTGATTAAAATGTCCATCTCCATTGTCTGATAGAAAATCTTTACCCGGCTTGGCGCCTGTGGCTCAATCGGCTAAGGCGCCAGCCACATACACCTAAGGTGGTGGTTCGAATCCCCAGCCCGGGCCCGCCAAACAACAATGATGGCCGCAACCAAAAAAATGGCCGGGCG
>CAUYQV010147450.1:0-15312 GCA_963574575.1 Galagoides demidoff
TTGCCAATTTTCCACCGCATCTGTCCTCCTCGTGGGGTCTAGAAGTCTCTCACTGATTTCCTGTGTCACCAAAGGGAAGCCTCTGGGCAAAGCCCATCAGCCAGAGATGCCTGGTGTCTTCTCCGCCCACTCTCACTGCACCCATCTGCACAGAACCTGTCACTTGGCTGCCATCTTGGAAGTGAGTCCTGAGAAGGGACATTTCTTAAACTGATAGAGGCCATTTACAGCAAACCCACAGCCAATATCATATTGAATGGTGTAAAATTGAAAACATTTCCACTTGGAACAGGAACAAGGCAAGGATGTCCACTGTCTCCACTGTTATTCAACATAGTAATGGAAGTCTTAGCCATCACAATCAGGCAAGAGAAGGTAATTGGGGTATCCAAATAGGATCAAAGGAGATCAAACTCTCACTCTTCACTAATGATATGATCCTATACCTGGAAAATCCCAGGGACTCAACTTCAAAACTCTTAGAAGTGATCAAGGAATACAGAAGCATCTCAGGATACAAAATCAATACTTACAAATCAGTAGCTTTTATATATGTCAACAACAGTCAAGTTGAAAATATAGTTGAGGACTCTATTCCTTTTACAATAGTGCCAAAGAAGATAAAATATCTGGGAATTTACCTAACAAAGGACATGAAAGATCTCTATAAAGAGAACCATGAAACATCTCAGCTGAAGATGTTGACAAATAGAAAAACATACCATGTTCATAGCTGGAAAGAATCAACATTGTTAAAATGTCCATATTACCCAAAGCAATCTACAGATTTAATGCAATCCCTATTAAAGCACCATTATCATACCTTAAAGAACTTGAAAAAATATTACTCTGCTTTATATGGAGTCAGAAAAAAACTCGAATAGCAAATACATTACTCAGAAATAAGAACAAATCAGTAGGTATCACATTACCAGACTTCAGGCTGTCTTATAAATCTATAGTGATCAAAACAACATGGTACTGGAACAAAAACAGGAAGGTAGATTTATGGAACAGAAAAGAGAACCAAAAGATAAAACCAGCTACTTATCGTTATTTGATCTTGGATGAGCCTATCAAAAATATTCAGTGGGGGAAAGACTCCCTATTTAACAAATGTTGCTGGGTAACCTGGCTGGTGACCTGTAGAAGACTGAAACTGGACCCTCACCTTTCACCATTAACAAAAATTGATTCTTGCTGGATAAAAGATTTAAATTGAAGACATGAAACTATAAAAATACTAGAAGATAGTACAGGGAAAACATTTGAAGAAATTGGCCTAGGAGAATATTTTATGAGGAGGACCCCCTGGGTGATTGAAGCAACACCAAAAAACAAAAATACATTACTGGGATCTGATCAAACTAAAAAGATTTTGCACAGCCAAGAGCACAGTAAGTAAAGCAAACAGAATGGGTAAAGATTTTTGCAGATTAAGCCTCTGACAAAGGTCTGATAACTAGAATCTTCAGAGAACTCAAATTAATCAATAAGGAAAGAAAAAATAACCCCATTTGTATGTGGGCAAGACACTTGAACAGAAATTTCTCTGATGAAAATAGGCACATGGCCTACACATGAAAAAAATACTCATCATCCTTAATCATCAGAGAAATGCAAATCAAAACCACTTTGAGATATCATCTAACTCTAGTAAGATTAGCCCACATAACAAAATCCCAAAACTACAGATGTTGGCATAGATGCAGAGAGATGGGAACACTTCTACACAGCTGGTGGGAATGCAAGCTAATATGACCTTCTTGGAAAGAAGTTTTGAGAATACTCAAGGACCTAAAAATAGAACTTTCAATGCTGCAATTCCTCTACTAGGTATATACCCAGATGATCAAAAATTATTTTACAACAAAGACATTTGCACCAGAACGTTTATTGCAGCCCAGTTCATAATTGCCAAGACATGGAAATAGCCCAAGTACCCATCGACCCATGAATGCATTAACAAATTGTGGTGTATGTACCATTGAATACTATGCAGCCATAAAAAAGATGGACACTTCACATCTTTCATGTTTACCTGGATGGAGTTGGAACATATTCTTCTTAGTAAAGTGTCTCAAGAATGGGGAAAAAAGTATCCAATGTACTCAATACTACTATGAAATCAATATATAATCACCTACACATTCTATAACATAACTATAGTTCACAAAGTGGAAGGAAAGAGGAGAGAGAGAGCGGAGGGGAGGGGGGGTATGGGAGAGGGAGGGCATTTGGGAGCACCTCACGTAATGTGCATGATGCAATGGTACATTTCAAAACTATTAAGAAAAGAGTATGGTTGTGATGGATGTGTTACTTAGTTCAATGTAAGCATTTCACTTTGTATATCAAATCAGTACGCTGAACCCCATAAATACATCAATGCACACACTTATGATTTAATAAAAACAAAACAAAAAATAAATAAATAAATATTTTTTTCATAAAAAAAGATACCACTATTAAGGAAACGGTTTACGTTTTAAGATTTGTGTTTGTTTTTATGAAGGAGATTTAATTAAGTTTACAAATTAAAAAGAAAGTGAGACAGCAAAGGAACATAGGTTGAAGGCAAAAATGATACAGTGATGAAGCCGGGTTCTTGGGGACAGAAACAGAGACCATGAACACAGGTGAAGAGCTTGGCTGTTAACAGAGGGAGGAGCAGGTGGAAGGGAAGATAGGATTTCCAAAGGTTAATAAATTTATAGCCAATTCCCTTAATATCCTTCAAAAGTTATATAAGGTGCAAGGTCACTGTCTAAGAGGAGAAATATAGACAGGATAGGGGGTTTGAGGAAGTTGTGTTTTACATCACTGCTTAGGCGAATGGAGAGTGAATAAAAGACCAGAAAAGGAGTTGTTGAGAAAATAGTATTAGGAGACCAGGGAATTAAAATTTCACTAATGCTCAGTTGTAGAATTTTTCTACCAGTTTTCAACTCTTCAGTTGTCATCTAGTTGTGAACTTGACCTGATGACTTAACTGACCCCATAGACATGGAATCTACCTGGGAAGAAAGAGACAGGATATGAGAGGGAGGCTGAGTCTCTTGCCAATTTTTCGTCAAGGTGGGGAATGGTCCATAGTGTGCTTAAAAGTATGAGTTTTCACGTCAAACACATCCAGGTTTGAGTCCCAGTTCAACCACTTCCTTACCACAGAATCTGACTAGTGGCCTGGGGCTTCTTTCTTTTTTTAATTTAATGAGATAATATATTCATTCATTTTATTAAAAATTATGAAATAGCTGAGATACATTGAATTACAAGACACAAAGATAAGACAATAATTAAAATTAGGACTTAACATTTTCCAAAACCTTCAATATTTGAATATTACAACCTCTATAGGGTAGGGGGAGGGATTCTAAAATAGTTTCAGCAATAATATCTTATGGCTTCTTTTATCCTGCAAACTACAGTGCTGGATACAGAATGCTTCTTATACCATGTCACCGGTGATTGTAAAATGTGAGCTGTCTCTGGCTACAACTGTCCAGCTTAGCTCGTTTGTCAGCCAGCATCCCATATGCACAAAAGAGGAGTCTTATCTGGGAAGATTCAGGGCAAGAGAGTGGGTTATCACTCTGAGCCTCTGCTGTAACAAGGTAATAAAATGAGAACTCTGCTCCTTCACCGGCCCCCCCTCCTGGATGAAACCATGGCAGAAGCTGGACAGGCACAGTAGAGGTGCATTTAGCCTTTCTCAGCATACTTCAATGCAGCTACTACTGCTAACACCTTGTTAGAAAATGGCAGCTCTGGGATAAATGCGAAACATTTTGGGGATCCTGGGAGAGCAGGCATGAACCATGGCTCTTTGACGTAAAGCTGAAAGTATGGTCTTCTGAGATGGAAGGATGAATACCCACCCCCAGAGAAGGTGCAGGGACAGCAACATCTTCAGGGGAACCACTGCAGGTACAACTGGGAACAGGCTTAGGGTCTGGCTTCAGGCAGCTGTCCCCAAGCTGTTCCACCTGAACCAGTAAATCTCCACCCTCATACACAGCTAGAGATCAGGCTTTTTCCAGGCACCGTTTGGCCTGGTCAGAAGAGTGGGCAGCACTGGGCATTCTTCCATCACCACCTCTTTGGGGTTCATTTTTGTATTTTGCAGTGGCAGCAGCTCAGAGAGATTTTTCTGCTGTGAAGATTAGCTTTCATCTTTGAATTGTGGTTTCTGGTTTGGAGGCTGCAGGGATAAGGCGAAAAGCCTTCTTCCTGTTGCCAGAAGTCTCCTTCCTCAGAACAGACAAAGTCTCCCTGCAAGCAAAGTAGGATAACACCCACCTGATGTAATGTGAAAGGCCCACCCCACAATCTCCCCCGCTGTTCCACTACCGTGGCTGATGCTTCTTGATGACCTTGCCATTACCATGACCCTTGCAAAATGTAGACAGCCTCTGGAAAGACAGAACAGTCCCTTCCTTCCCCCACTTCACTGTGAATTATTTTATTAGACTTCTTTTCATCAGACCATGTATTAGGAAGGACAGCACATGGAGAAATCTGGAATGAGCATGAGTCAGGGCTGGAATAGACAGACCAAAAGGGCAAGGGCAGAGTGGAAGGGCAAACAAAAAGCAAACTGTACAACCTAATCATACATACCCCCACATTAATCTGGAATTAAAAAAACAGAATGAATAAAACTAACAGTTGAAAAACAATAATAAAAAGACAAGCAGGTGTATGGAAGGAGGAGGGGGATGCTGGTGAGAGCCAGGAGCCTGGGATTAGTTTCCTGCAACAGAACTTTGCTAGGAGCAGATCACCTGGGGGAATCTGGCTGAGTGAGCAGTTCTTCATCTTTGCTCTTTAAATTTTGGTCTTATACATAGTAAACACCTTGGGTGAAGTGACTTGTATTTGTTGTCTTTGTGTCTGGTCTGGACTTGGCAGCCAGAGTGACAAGACTGAGGTGTTTGAGAAATGACTTTCTTTCCAGAGTCTCTGGAAATATTTAACGTCTAAAATATTTGGATTGTTAGGATTTACAACATTGACAGACATGCAAAGGGTAACAAGGATTCCCAGCTACTGCATCTGATCTTTTCCGGTTTTATTTTCATACATGGTATTGTGAAATACAATATAAGCACAGAAAAGCATGTAGAATAGATGTGTACAATTAAAAATAGAAAAGCAGTGGCTTGGTGCCCGGAGCACAGTGGTTACAGCGCCAGCCACATAACACCCAGGCTGGTGGGTTCAAACCTAGCCCGGACCAGCTAAACAACAATGACTCTACAGAGGGCAGTAAGTGAGACTCTGTCTCAAAAAAACAAATAAAAATAAATAAATAAATCTCATTTTTCCTCCAGTTTGGGTATTATACATTTAATATCTGTTATTTTGGTGTTTACCTAAGAAATTATCATACACACATTATCAACATTAAATTTCATTAGTAAGTTCACCATATTCCCAGATATATAAAAAATCTTAGAACACCTCAGTTCCACCCACTTTGAGAACTGTTGTTAATAGCACATATTATTTCTTTCTTTATCTCAGCACGGTTACAATGGATTTATTCACACAATAGTCATTAAGTGTTACCTAAGTATGTATTATTTTCTTTCTTTTTTGTTTTCCCTGGTATTGGAAGCCTTCTACTTAAAACTTACCTTCTTTTGGTCTAAAGGAATTTCCTTTAGTAAGTGTCTGTGGGCAGCAAAACCTTTCAGTTCTTGTTTCTCTAAAAATGTCTAATCTCATTCTCTTTTTTTCCCCTTCCTTTTCCTTTCCCTTCCCTTCCCTCCTCTTCCCTCCCCTCTTCTTCTGTCCTTTCCTTTTCCACTTTTTTTTTAGACTGCAACCTCGAACTCCTGGGGTGAAAGTGATCCTCCTTCCTCAGCCTCCCAAGTGCCTGAGACTATAAGCACCTGCCACCACACTTGGCTAATTTTTCTATTTTTTGTTACAACAAGGGTTTCTTTCATTTGTGCTGATGGTCCTGAACTCCTGGGCTCAAGCAATCTTTCCACCTTGGCCTCCCAGGGTGCTAGGATTACAGGCATGAGCCACTGCACCTGACCCCATCTTTATTCCTGAAAAGTAGAGTCCTAGGTTGAAGAGTATCTGGGTTAATGTTATTTGTGTATTTGTCTGTGTTCTCAGCACAATGAAAATCCCACTTCATTGTCTTCTGGTTTTCATTGCATATTTTGAGAAGTTTGCTGCAAGTCTGATACACTTTTAAAGGTAAATTGTCTCTCCTCTCTGGCTTATTAGTATCTTTGATTTGGCATTGATGTTTTCTTGGGTCTTATTGTATTTATTATTGTGTATATTGCTTTGTTTATCGTTTTTAGATATTGAAATTTTTGAATCTCTTGCTCTAAAAGTTTCTCATGATGTTCTCTTCAAATATTACTTTTGCCATATTCTTTCTTTCTTTCTCTGAAACTCCAATTAAGTATAAATTAGATCTTTATCTTCTGTGTCTTTTAACTCGATTACTATTATTTTGTCTTTTTATGTTACATTTTGGATAAATCTTTCAGATCCATTTTCCAATATACCATTTAATCTTCAGCTTTGTCTGATTTTTTTTCAAACGCACCAATTGAGTTTTAAAATTTTTATGTTGTATACTCCTTTTTAGAAGTTTTATTTGATTCTTCTTGCAAATCTTATTTTCTCCTCACAATATACTATTCTCCGTCTATATCTCCAAACTTGTAACTTACATCCTATTTATTTAAACCTTGCAAACACACTTGTTTTGTTTCTGTGTCTAAAGTCTACACAGACAGTTGTCAAGTCCTTCTCACTTAAAGCTATCTTGTATCTTTATCTATTTAGTGATTTCTAAAATGTGAGCTGTTAATTTATCTATGTAACTTTTTTTTTTTTTTTTTTTTTTTGGTGACAGAGCCTCAAGCTGTTGCCCTGAGTAGAGTGCTATGGCATCACAGCTCACAGCAACCTCCAACTCCTGGGTTCAAGCGAGTCTCCTGCCTCTGCCTCCCAAGTATCTGGGACCACAGTGCCTGCCACATCGCCTGGCTTTTTTTTTTTGCCCTCATTGTTGTTTGGCAGGCCCGGGCTGGATTCGAACCCACCACCTTAGGTGTATGTGGCTGGTGCCTTAGCCACTTGAGCCACAGGCACCGAGCCTATCTATGTAACTTTTTTGTGTGCAGTAATCTCATAAGGGCTAAGACAAAGGTGGATACTTGTGAAGAAAATAATTACTTTTCCCTGCCAGGTGACAAGTCAGGATTATTTAAACTAAATTCCATTTTAAGTGATTTAGGCCATCCAAGTATTATGAAAGTGGAGCGGCAGTCCACATGAGCTCTAACTTAGAAATATAAGTTCTTAGGGTCTATTTCCCCTTTCACTTAATGCCAGGATTTGAAAAAATTTAATTGTCCCCCTCTTTTTTTTTTTTTTAAATAATTTACTAGTAGGACAGTGGAGAAGAGTTTATTGTAGACTTTCCATGTTCCAAGTTCATGCGGGGAGGTCTCCCTTTAGCACCTTCCTTGGGAGGGACTTGTGCTTTATTTTCTGACCTCTCCACCTCACTGGCTTAAATTATCAGGTTCTGTAAATATTCTCAATGTAAAAATACTGAATGAAATGCCATGCTCACCTCTCTATGTTCTCGTCTCCCCTTGATTTTGGTGTGAGCATTCATTATTTTCTTGCTAGCTCATCAAATCAGTCATTCAGGAAATATCTATGAAGTGTCTTCAGTATATCAACTATTATTCTACATGCCAAGGATATAGCAGTATAAAAAGCAGACTACAATCCCACCCTCAAAGAATTTATATCTCAATCATCAAGTGGTTGTTTTAGTAAGATTTTGAAAAAGATATTTTATTTGGCTTTTTCTTTTTTAAGCTTCAGTGGATTCATCTAGGTACCTAGCCCAACATACTAACAGCATACCTTTTCTTCAATCAAGCCTTGAAAGGAACGAGATGGCAACAGTTTTCAATGTTTCTTTTTCGGTGCCTTGGATTTAGTGCCCTGAAATAAGAGTAGGACTGAGAAACTGGAAGATTAGATATTAGCCCTATGACACATCTTAGCAAGTCCAAATATCTTCCCCAAGGTTAAAATAAATTAAAGTTATTCTCCCTAAATTTAAAAAGTAAAAATTTTCCTGGGTAAATGGTTTTCTACCATTTTTCCCCTTATTTTGGTTTCCTATTATCTTTTTTTTTTTTTTTTTAAGAAAGAGTCCCAATATTTTGCCCTGGGTAGACTTTGATGATATTATAGCTCACAGCAACCTCAAACTTGGGCTCCAGAGATCCTCTTGCCTCAGCCTCCCATGTAGCTGGGACTGTAGGCGCCCACCACAAGACCCAGCTAGTTTTTTCTATTTTTAGTGGAGATGGAGTCTCACTCTTGCTCAGGCTAGTTTTGAACTCCTGAGCTCAAGTGATCCACCTGCCTCAGCCTCTCAAATAGCTAAGATTATAGGCATGAGCCACTGAGCCCTGATTGCTATAAAGACAGAGTAATTTGGGGGCACTTGCAATGTAAGTGAAGCCACATTATGAAGATTATTCTTCAAATATCAATGTTGTTATTGTTTTTTAATTAGGGAAATAGTCCTAAAGGAGTTAAGTATCATGCCCAAAGTCATACTGTACTAATTTATTATTCAAGTCAAATCGGTTTCCTTGGAATGGAAGAGTAAGTGTGAGCGGGTGTAGTTCTGTCATTGAAAAGGGGCACATTCTAAATAGAGGCTCTGATTTGTTCCAGAATTTTGCAAGAAATTATTTTCCCAAATCACAGAACCATTCTATCCATTAAATGAGCTGTCAGCAACATCACTGTGGTCACTCTGAAGAGCTACACTAAAGCCACACACTGTCCATTCATGACCACTGAAGAAGGAAGATGGTGTAGGTGTGGGCTCATCCTCTTCTTAGAGGTCCTGTTTTCCAGTGCCCCCGGCCCCTTAAAAGAACCATCCCCTCTGGGCCTACTTGATCCCCTTGATATCAGTAAACACACACAATGAGGAGGCTGGAAGGCCAGCAAGAGTCTTTGTGGCCTCTTCTGTGTCCAGAGGAATAGAAAATGCTGACTGAGGTGTTTTATTCTCTCAGGGGCTTCAAACACCTCTGGACTATTCAGTTGTGTGTAAATCAGCAGAGTTCAGACAATGTCCTAAGCTTCGTCAGGGTGACTGAATCACTGCCACTCAGGACTGGACAGAATCCTACACTGTATTAGCAAATTATTGAAAATCACCTCGTTTTCATTTTCTGTGTCCACTGATGGATTCTGGAGAGATGTAGAACCTACCTTGTCCTTCTGGCTGAATGCTCAAGTCGCTGGGAAACGCAACACTGACTAAGGGAATTCGCAATCTTTCCCAAACAAAGTGTTTATTTATAAATAGAAGAATGTTTCTAACAAAGAGAGGCAGATGTTAACCATCTTGATTCATTTCAAATGTGCTTGGACTAATTCAACGAGCTTCAAATGTGGGATCAGAGGGCAAGCCCTGTTTTCCTTACATCCTTCAGGGTCATATTAAACCCATGTTGTATTTTCTGAGAGATTAGAAACAGACTGCGAAGTGGACTCTACAGATTTTGAGACATAACTTTTCTTACTGAATATAAAATCCCTCAGTCTTGTTTTCACGTTTACGAGGCAGGGGTTGTTATTTATGCCAAATACCCTTTTATTCACAATCTCAGATATGCAGGGAGGCTGCTTAGATGCCAATCATTTTATAGCCTCTGTGTTTATTTGTTATCAAGTGCCAAGTGATTTCAATGTGAGTAGAACTCAAGGGATATTAAGAGTAACACTCTTAATTCCTTTTTTGTTTTAATTTCAGATTAATATGAGGGTACGGGCGATTAGTCTACATTGTTTGCGTTTGTTGGGTAAAGTCTAAGTTGTAGTTGTGCCCCTCACCCAGGAGGTGAGCCCTGTGCCCCTCCATTGTCCTTGTTACGTGACAGCACCCCAAGTCCCCTCCTTGCTTCTGTGCCTCTCCCCCGCCCTCTCCTCTCTCTTTCTTTCCCCCATTCTTAATTTCTTAACAATAAAAATATGTTTTTTAAAAGAAAAGACAGCTATATGACAAAGACTCCCTTGAGTACAAGGGATGATGTTGAACTCTGAGAAGTTTGTTCTTGCCTCAAGTAAAGCAAAACTAGTAAGTCCCAGCACAGACTGACTGATTAACAAATTGCTCTACTGCAAACGGAGAGGCTCAAATATTTTGACTTTACCATTTTTCACTGAAGTCTTTCACTAAACCTGACCACAGCTGTCCTTGAGGCCAGATGTTAGCTGTAAAAATCAGTGAATTTAATATACCATGCAACCTCCCTGCCTTTTCAGACGGGCTGAAGTCCATGGCGTCTGTGTGTGTATTAGCCTTACACAGCTCCGCTGCGGTGTCGAGATGCCTGTTATCCTCATGTGGTTTGGCAGCAGCTCAGATTTCCTCTAAGTCTGTGCACAATCACTTCATTTAGAAGCTATCTGCTATTGAGGTGAAGGAAGCTCACAAATGCACTTGATACTGGCTTCCCTGAAAGTATCTGGATGAAGTCACATACCTTCCCCTTTTATAATTGTTAAACTGCCCAAGCTTAGCTAATTGTGGTCTCAGTGAATGTGTTTTCCTAGAAGGCTACACAATCTGGCCTTGGCACTCCTTGCAGGCAGGCGAGTAGTTAAATTTGCAGAGTTGTCCGGGGTCCTCTGCCCTCCACCTTTTTCATGCATTTTTTTCTGGTCTATTAACTAGAGACTCAGGACTGTGCCAGTGCCTGCCTGTAACTCCTCAGGGCAAATTTGCAAAGCCGAGGGAGTAGTGATGCAATGGAAAGAGCATGTGTTTCAGAACTGCAAAGAGCTGGGCTTAAATCAAGCAACACCAATGAAGTCCCCAAATGCAGTGATTTCTGAGCTCTCCTCCTGACTTGAGGCAGTACAGTAATTTTCAAGCCAGGTTCAAGATTGCCACAGGGTCTGCAAATTTTGAGTGACTTCTTCAAAAACACATTTGTAACTTTTCATAAAACAGTAATTTTAAAGCACATACACTTGAGTGTGTTAGGTGCCAAAATTTGGTGTTAACAGCCTCATTTTTCCGCCCATTGCCCTTACAGATGCAAAATTATAAATTGACCTATTTTAATCTGTATTATAAATTGGAATTCCAGGTAATGTTTTACATGGGGGGGGGGGGGAAGGATTCCACTGTTAAAAATACTTGAAAAGTCACTGCTTCATAGTATGGTTCCTGCTCTTCCAAAATGTTCTTTCTCCCCTGGGGCCTTCAGGGTTGCCACTGACCCACGAAATGCTGCTGTTTGAAGGTACTTAACTTTCAGGTCTCCGCATCCTTGTCGCTTCTTGTAAGGTCATCTCTGCTGCTTGGAAGGCTGAGGCAGAAGGACTGCTGGAGCCCAGGGGTTTGAGACTGTTGTGCATGATGAAGGTCACTATGAATGGCCACTGCACTCCAGCCTGAGCACTACAGTGAGACCCCATCTCTAAAAAAAAAAATAGATTTAAGGGTGCCAGAGACATGGCAGAGTTGGACATGGGTCAGCACTGCCAAGTGGAGCACTGTTGGCAGAGAGGTGATGGGGGAGTCCCCATCCCTGGCTGCGGGAGACTTGGGCCTCACTTTGACTCCACAGATGGTGGCAGCGGATTTTCTTCCATTTATCTGTGATTGTCGTTTGGGAATATTTTGTCTTGATCACAGAAGCAAGGTATCTCACGGTTGTCCTGAGGTAACTATAATCAATGAAAGACTAAAGACAGATTAAGCATAAATCTTACCCATGCTCATTCAAGGATTGTGCTGAAAGAGAACTTGTGGCAGTTCTATGTCCTTACTGTGAGAAAAACTTTTGCCTAAGACACCATCATTTGTCAGATCATGATTGTGAAAAATTGGAAATCCCAGAGCCTTGTATGGCCCCTACTCAGAGACTTTAAAGACATTACTGATTCCAAGACAGGAGAGACAACAAGTAAATGACAGAAAGGTGCCAAAAACAGTCAAACAGCTGTAGAGTTTTCACTGATGACATTAAAGACCCATGCTGATGGGGATGAGTCATGCCTCAGAGTGTCTCTTATAAGCTACATACAGCTGGACTTTGTTTTTTTAATCCAGTTTGATAGTATCTCTCTTTTATAGTCAGAAATAATTTATTTTCAGGTTTTCTTGCCTAAGGGCAGCAAAGAGAAGAGCAAAGCAATGTTCTTTTTGCCACCAATGGAGTGTTCAGAGGGTCATAGACTCTGCAGTCTCTCGAGCCAATCTGAAAAATGACAATAACAAATTAACAGCTAAAAAATTGAGGTTATGTCACAATACTTTGGGAGAAGCCTTACCCTTGGATCAAACTTTGGAAACCTAGATTGCTGATAATTGTACCTTATATAATGGTGGAACTATTATCTTGGAATATCTTAATGATGAAGAACAATTTTTAAAAGATTCTTACTTAGAATAGTCATTTAATGATTCAAGCCAGAAATGAGAAGGCAACTTCTACATACATTTTAAGTCAATATCTTGTAATATAAATACTATTATTTAAAAAAATAGATTTTAAAACTATCAGGAAAAACACAATTAAATTCAAGAAGTGGGGAGGAAGAAAGGGGGGAAGTAGCTCAGTAAGTGTCAGGTTCTTGCCCTGAGAGCAGGGTCCACTAAGACCTGTGGAAACTGGCAACAATCGACTGAAGAAATAGATTTAGAAACGACGGTGAAGAAAGACATGAGACATAGAGCAGAATTAAAAGTGGGAGCTCAGGGGTCCATTGCCCATTTGTGGGCTTCTGGCAATGGCACTGAGTGTTTGCTCCACTCTGATTTTATTGAAGTCTATTTGCCTAGAGGGTAGGATGAGGAAGGGAACAAAGATGGCAGCAGTTTCTCTGATTGAGTATATCAGCTCCTATTGTTATTATTATTAACCTTAAGTGTAGTCTTGGAAATCTGAACTCTGAGCCTTGTATTGGGAGAGTCTCCTGCTTGAGATCATACACACAGATTTCCAGGGAGGTGTTAAACTCTGCTCTTTCTTTATGGGACTTAAACCTCCACCAGCATTAATCTCCTCTCAGGGGTCAGTGGGAAAGAGGCAGTTTCCTCCCATCACCATCACAGATGATTTCCCTCTGTGATAAGGGATATAAGCTCTTCTGCCCATATCTCAGGGCTCGAGCTACTCCCTTGGTGTCTACCCCAGGCAAATGCAAATCTCCACAATGGGTATCTGTTTTGCCTGTTTAATGGGCAGGAAAAGCCCTAGAAGATGTATCTTGTCCTAGCACATTGTCATATAATGTGCTCTTCTATAACCATTATTCTCCTCAGAGTGCTCACAGTCACAGCAGGGTGTTTGTAAGCTATGTCCTCAAAAGGCTAACATTTCAGAAATGGCAAGGAGCTTGCTAGCAATGGCTAGCTTAAATGTAAACTAGCTGAATTTTCTTTGTTCTGATTCACTCAGCTTACTGTTTAGTTTTCCTCTTTTTCTGGGGTGCTTTCCTTTGCCAAGAATGGGGTCTTGAGTCTCCATTCTCCCTGCATCAAGCCCCCATATAATAGGTACGATGTAGGGGTATTTGGCACACCTCCTGGGTGAAGGACTGAACTATAGAATGGACTTTTCCTAACAAACACAAACAATGTAAAGTAATTGTATGAAAGCCAAAATTTAAAAACAACAAACCTGACTAATGTATTTTGAAAGCGTGACATGACAAGCCAGGCATGGTGGCTCACACCCAGCACTCTGGGAGACAGAGGTGGGTGGATTGCTTGAGCTCAGGAGTTCAAGACCATCCTGAGCAAGAGTGAGACCATGTCTCTACTGAAAATAGAAAAATTAGCTGGGCACAGTGACATGCACCCATAGTCCCAGCTACTGGAGAGGCTGAGGAAGGAGGATCACTTGAACTTGGGAGGGTGAGGTTGCATGACCTATGATAATGCCACCGTGTTCTACCTGGGGCAACAGAGTGAGACTCTGAGAAAGAAAAAGGACGGAAGGAGGGAAGGAAGGAGGGGAAGAAGGGTGGAAGGAAGGAAGGAAGGGAAGGGGGAAGGGAAGAAAAGGGAAGGAAAGAAGGAAGGAAGGGAAGGAGGAAGGAAGGAAAGGAAGAGAGGAGAAGGGGAGGAGAGGAAAGGAGAGGAGAGAAGAGAAAAGAGTGTGGTGGCAGGGATACAAAGCAAGATGATGTGGCACATCGTCTGTGCCGGCTGAGGAAGGGATCGATCCTGGGTACAGGTGGTCCTACCTAGTGAGTGTTTCATAGAGGAAGGAGGCATCTCATCACAGAGCGTTGTTAGTCTCTCAGGCAAGGTTGGGGTGATATGTCAGGCAGAGGGAGCAGAACTAGTAAAGGCAGAAGACAGCAAAGCCTTTGAAAGTGGGAAGTTATTCAGTATGAGCTAAGAAACATGAAGAAAAGGCCAATGAATACACATAGAAAAGCGGCAGTGAACAGGTGATGATGGTTTAGTATCACCTGCATGGAACCTGCTTACATTTTATCCAGCAGCAAGTTAGTAAGCCATTGGAATTTTTAAAAAGCAAAGAGATGTGGAAAGTTCTGCATTTATCTCCTGTACTTCCCCAGTGGTAGTAAGACTCTTCCCCTTTTCAGGTCATATGGTTAAATGACATGAACTTCTTGTCAGGATCATAGAGGTCAAATAGAGCCGTTTAGATTTTGTGTAGTTTTTGCCACTTACTAGTGTGACTTTAGCCAAGCTCTTAAATATTTAAATTGTGTGTCCTTTATCTGGTACCATTTCCTCTAAAACAGATTTAAGCTCCCCGAAAGGCAAAATTTCATTGCACGTGCTCTTTCTTCCCAAAACACTCTCTGATTCCTTTTCACCCTTAGAAAATTGCTAAGGAAATTTTCTTCTTCTTAGTACAGATATCATTTCTCTGGGGAAACCACCCTTCGGTGCCCAGACTGAATCCGGGCCCTCATAATACTTCCATGGCACCCTGACCTGGTCTGTAGTAGTCATTACACTTGGAATGATTTGTCATCGTCTACTTTTTTTATTTTTAAAAACATTGTCGGCTCAGCGCCTGTGGCTCAATCGGCTAAGGCGCCAGCCACGTACACCTAAGGTGGCAGGTTCGAATCCCCTGCCCGGGCCCGCCAAACAACAATGATGGCTGCAACCAAAAAATGGCCAGGCATTGTGGTGGGCGCCTGTGGTCCCAGCTACTTGGGAGGCGGAGGCAGGAGACTTGCTTGAGCCCAGGAGTTGGAGGTTGCTATGAGCTGTGATGCCAT
>CAUYQV010147455.1:0-14366 GCA_963574575.1 Galagoides demidoff
ATGGTAACTAGGCCAGTGGTGGCGGTGGGGCTGCTCAGGGCTCTCGGGGGTCTGCTCTCCGCTCTCTCTACCAATTGAACTCCATTCTAATATTCTTCCCCTTGTAGGTTATGGTTTTCTTATGTCTAGCTGCTTTCAGAAATTTCTTTTTCATGTCACTTATTGTGAAGTTAATTATGATGTGCCTGGGGGATATCTTGTTCAGGTTGAGTCATACTGGGGTTCTGAAACTGTCTGCTATTTGGATTTCAGAATCTCTTGGAATGTCCAGAAAGTTCTCTTTTATAATTCCATGAAGTAGAGCCTCTGTGCTTTGTGAAGCCACTTCATCACCTTCAGGGATTCCTATAAGATGAATATTGTTTTTCTTTGAATTACCCCAGAGCTCTCTGAGAGAGTGATCTGTTTTTGCTCTCCGTTTCTCTTCATCCTTGCATTCTTGGCATGTTCAGAAGCTTTGTCTTCAATGTCAGAGATCCTTTCTTGTCCTTGCTTCATTATTCTAAGGTATTTTTCAGATCCTTGAAGGCTGCAACCACTTGCCTCAGTGTTTCAAAATGTTTGGTCATTTTGTCTTTGAAATTGTTGAATTCTTGAGACATCTTTTGAATAATTTGTTGAAATTCTAATTCCCTCCTTTCACTTTTCTGTTAATATTATTTGCTATCTAAATTCTGAACTTGATTTCTGACATCTTAGCCATCTGTTTATGGACAGGATCTTCAATTTCATCTGCCCCATCCTTCCTTGGGCGAGTTGAGCTACTTTGGTTATTTGAATTACCAAAGTTTTTCCACTGATTCCTCCCATGCTGAATTTACACCATGTGTATACCGTACCAGAACCGTTCAGTCAATGGCTGCCATCTGAGAAGATGCTGGCTTCCTTTGGTAGCCCAGAGAGGCAGAGCATGTCTGTCTGGAAGATCCTGAGGGGTGTGAGCCTTGTTCCTACTGCTGTGGCTGCTGCTCTTTGCCTTGGGGCACCACTGTTCTAGTATGGTTCCCTCTCAACTGACTGTCCTCTCATAGTTCTTGGGCAGCTGGCCAAGATGTCAAAGTGTACAGCTCTGGCAGTTCTGGGCCCACCGAACACAGGTGCCTGGAGCGAGGAACTCCTCCGTTGCTGCCCACATGACGTGTGCAGCTCTATCAAGCACCTGAAGGATGTGTGTGGCACTAGTAAGCAGATCTGTGCCCTCCTGTCATGGGATCCTGGACCGGGAACTCCTCCACCATTGCCCATAGGATGTTTACGACCCTAGCAAGCAGATCTGGGCCTGCCCGGTATGGGAGCCTGGAGTGGAGAACTTCTCTGCTGCCAGCAAGCAGTTCTAGGCCCGCCCAGAGAAGGGTACTCCTCTGCCGCCTCCTGCAGGTCCTGCATGGCCCTAGCAAGCATTTCTGGGCCTGCCTGGAGCGTGGGACTCCTCTGCCGCCTCCCACAGGTCCTGCATGGCTCTAGCAAGCAGTTCTGGGCCTTCCTGGAGCGTTGGACTACTCTGTCGCCCCCTGTGGGGTGAGGATAGCTCTAGCATGCAGTACTGGAGCCCCCTGCATGGGTGCCTGGAATGGGGGACTCCTCCACCACCACCTGTGGAATGCACAAGGGTCTAGCAGTTCTCCAGCTGCAGTACTGGGACTGGGCAATCGGTCTCGCAGGGTTGAGTGATGCTGCTCTTGTGCCCCCTCCCCACTGTCTCTGCAGGCAAGGGGGAAGGGTGGACTGGAAATTCAAAATGGCATTGAAAATGTTTGTTCAGTTTTCTGACAGGTGAGAGAGTGTTTAGAATCTCAGAAGGGTCCCTCTAGGGGAGTAGACGCCCCTTCCTGTGGTTCTCACACATGGGGTGAGATAATAGGTCCTCAGTTCACTGCTTGCCTGTAGAAACTTGCATGAGCAGACAAAGAGAAAACCACAACTTTTCTTGGGGGAGACACTTTTCCTTTGGCATGTGTTATGTACCTGTAAATTGCTTTCTTGGAGTCTCAACTTGCTTCAACAGAAGTGTCCTGCATATATCATTCTCTCTCAGCTGGGATCCCAATCTTCAACTTTATTGGGTATTTTCCAGACCTTATCCTTCCCTCTGGACGGGAACTTCTGTAGGAGGCTGGCGCCTGTTGGCTATCTTGCCCCTCCACCAGTTTATCTTTTCTAACAGTCTTCTTTTTTAGTGAATTCTTTAGGATTTTCTATCTGTAAGATCATATTACTAGCAAACAGTCACAGTTTCTCTTCTCAGTTCATATTGGAATGGCTTTTATTTCTTTCTCTTGCCTTACTACTTGGCATGGACATTCAATAGTGTGTTGAAAAGAGGAAGTGAGAATTTATATCCTTGTCTTGATGTGGTACCTCTAAGAAAGAGTTCTAATTTTTTAGTCCAATTTTCCACCATTGAGCATAATATTAGTTAGTTTTTGGCTTATTACACATTGTATATGGCCTTTATTGTGTCCAAGTATTTTTCCATACCTAATTTGTCGATAATTTATTTATCATGATGGGATGTTGAATTCTGTCAAAAACTGTTTCTGCACCGAAAGTGATTATTAGATAATTATTCTCCTTGATTATGTTTATATAGTATACCACACATACTGATTTATGAATGTTGAGGCATTGAGGCATGCTTGCATACCAGGGATAAATACCCTATGATCTTGTTGAAGGATCCTGTTGATGTCTTGGTAAATTTAGTTTGCTGGTATTTTTTTAACCTTTCCATGTAGTTTATTTTCAATTTCAACAATTATTAAAAAGACTATTTGTCATCTAGGACAAGATATTTATGTAAATTTCTTTTTTTCTGTCTTTTTTTAAATTAAGTTAAATACATATAGATCATGAATACATTCATGCATATGTGAGGCACAACATGAGATTTTATTTTATACAATCTGACATGGTTACATTAAACCAATCCACATAACTTTCACCTCATTTACTGTCTTATTTGATCATCAGGGAAATGCAAATCAAAACCACTTTGAGATACCATCTAACTCCAGTTTTCTGGTTTTTGGTTGAGGGTAATTCTGTCTATGTTCATGAAGGATATTAACTCATGGTTTTCTGGTAATGTCCTTGTCTGGCTTTGAAAGCAGTGTAATAACAGCCTAATAAACACATTTCAAAAGTATTCCCTTCTCTGAAATTTATTTTTTGAAAAATATGTGAAAATTGGCATTAGTTCTTTAAACGTTTGGTAGGGTTTATCAGTGAAGCTATCAGGTTCTGGAATTTTCTTTAGTCAGAGACTTTAATTATTGATTCAATCTCTTCAGTTGTGATCTGTTGAGATTTTCTATTTATTTGTGATTCAGTCATTGTTGGGTGTATGTCAGATATAATGTCTTCACTTTCACTTGTGTTTTTATTTATTTGAATTTTTTTCTTATTTCTTTGTTAGTCTAGTTAGCTAAAGATTTGTAAATTTAGCTTGTTTTCTAAAAACTAACTCTTCAAGTTGTTATTCTTTAATTTTTTTTACTTCCTATTTTATTTATATATTCTCTTATCTGTTATTTCTTTGCCATGGTAACATCCATTTTAGTTTATTCTTTTTCTGTTTCCTTGATGTGTAACTTTTAGGTAGTTTACTTGTCATCTTTCTTTTTGTTAGATGTAGGAATTTGTTACTATAAACTACTCTTAGAATTGTTTTGCTCTATCCTGTAAGTTTTTCTATATCATACTTCTATTGTTGTGTCCCCCAAGATCTTTTGAAAAATCAATTTTAGTTTCCTCATTGGCTAATTGGTTGTTCAGAAACATGTTTAATTTTCATATCTTTGCACATTTTCTGAAATTCCTCCTGTTATTGATTTTTAGTTTTATACTATTGTGGTTAGAAAAAGTACTTGATACTATTTCAATTTTATTAAATTAGGAAGTCCTGTCTCCTGGTCTTATATGATATCCCAGTGGATTTTGTGTGTATACTTGAGAAGAATGTATATTCTATTATTTGATGGAACGGTCTATATATGTCTCTCAGTTTATATGGTTTAAAATGTTGTTCAAGTCCAATGTTCCCTAATTAATTTTTGGTCTGGATGATCTGTCTAGTAATGAAAGTTATATATTGAAGTCTCCTAGAATCATTGTATTATAATCTATTTCCCTCTCTTCAAATATTTAAATATTTGCTTTATATATCTCAGTGATCCACTGTGGAGTGCATACATATTTACAATGTTTTTATCCTTTTCATGAGTTGACCCCTTTATCATTATGTAATGTCAGTTTTTGACTTAAAAACTATAAAAAGTAATTTTTTTAATTTTGGTATCTGTTTATATGTAATATCTTTTTCTATCTCTTCTCTTTCATTCCGTGTATTTTAAATTTTTTTTACATAATTAATTTTATTTTTATTCTTTATTAAATCATAATTGTGTACATTAATGTCTTTATGGAGTACAATGTGCTAATTCGTATACAATGTGGAAACCTTACATCAAACTTGTTAACATGACAAACATCTCACTTATTTGTAATGTTAAGACATTTATACTGTACTCTTAATAGTTTTAAAATGTACCATTGCATTATGCACTATAGATGAGGTCCCACCAAATACCTTCCCTCCTACCAGCCTCCTCTGTCCCCTCCCATCTCCCACCTGTTTCTTCTTTTTTTCTGAACTATAGTTTTGTTTCATCACTCATAAGAAAGTATAGATAATTATATATTGGTTTCATGGTAGTACTGAGTACATTGGGTACTTTTCTTCCATTCTTGAGATTCTTTACTAAGAAGAATGTGTTCTACTCCATCTAGGTAAACATAAAGATGTGAAATCTCCATCTTTTATGGCCGCATAATATTCCATGGTATACATGTGCCACAATCTGTTAATGCATGCATGGGTCAGTGAACACTTAGGGTGCTTCCATGACTTAGCAATTATGAATTGGGCTGCAGTGAACTTCCTGGTGCCAATGTCTTAATTATAAAATGATTTTGATCATCTGGGTATATACCTAGTAGAGGAATTGCAGGTCTAATTTTAGTTCCTTGAGTATTTTCCAAACTTCTTTCCAAAAAGGGCATATTAGCTTGCATTCCCACCAGCAGGGCAGAAGTGTGCTCTTCTCTTCATATCCATGCCAACATCTGAAGTTTTGGGATTTTTGTGACATGGGCTAATCTTATTGGAGTTAGATGATATCTCAAAGCAGTTTTGATTTGCATATCTCTGATAAGTAAAGATCATGAGCATTTTTTTATGTGTTCATAGGCCATGTGCCTTTTTTCTTCAGAGAAGATTCTGTTCAAGTCTCTTGCCCACAAGGAAATAGTTTTATTTGTTCTTTTCTTATGTATTAGTTTGAGTTCTCTGTGGATTCTGGTTATCAGACCCTTGTCAGAAACATAACCTGCAAATATCTTCTCCCATTCAGAGGTCTGTCTGTTTGCTTTTCTTACTGTGCTCTGGGTCATGCAGAAGATTTTTAGTTTGATCAGATCCCAGTAATATATTTTTGGTATTGCTTGAATTACCAAGGGAGTCCTTCTCATAAAATATTCTCCCCAGCCAATTCCTTCAAGGGTTTTCTTTACACTCTCTTCTAATATTTTTATAGTTTTCTGTCTTAAGTTTAAATCTTTTATCCAGTGAGAATCAATTTTTGTTAATGGTGAGAGGTGAGGGTCCAGTTTCAGTCATCTACAGGTTGCTAGACAGTTCACTCAGCACCATTTATTAAATAGGGAATTTTCCCTCCAATTAATGCTTTTGATAAGCTTATGAAAGATGAAATGATAAGTGGCTGGGTTCATCTGTTGGTTCTTTATTCTGTTCCATATATCTACCTTTATTTTTGTGTGTGTATCAGGATGTTTTGATCACTATAGATTTATAGTATATCCTGAAGTCTGGTAGCATGATGTCTTAGTCTGTGTATTTTTAAAAGTGAAATTAGTCCCTTGTAGGCAGAAAATTATTTGATAATTGTTTTATACAATTTTTTAATCCATTCATTCACTGTATTTTGGCTGGAGAATTTAATCCATTTACATTCAAGGTAATTATTGACAGGTAATAACTTACTGCTACACTTTTTCACTGTTTTTTTTTTTTTTTTCTGATTGTTTCACAGGTACTGTTTTTCTTTTTTTCTTTTTTTTTTTTTGTCCCTTTTTCTAGTTGTCTTCTTCTGTGGTTTTATCATTTTCTGTAGCTCTGTTTTGAATATGTTTTTATTTAGTTTTGTACATCTCCTGTATATATTTTCTTTTTGCTTACCCTGAAACAACTTGTATCATTCTGTTCAAGCCAATCACATCTTCTGTGTGAGTGGATGTAACAACTTTACAATTTTAACCTCCCCTCATTTTGTTTTTGATGTATGAGTTTACATTTTTTCCCCTTTCAGCACTTTGACTATTTCACCTGACTCTTTCCTGCCCTTCAAGGTTTCTGCTGGTAAGTTTATTGATAGTCTTACTGTAAATCCTTATATATACTGCATTTCTTATGTCTCATCCTAATTTTATGGATCATGCATTCAGGGGAAGTATGAGAACTTTGAATAACCATAGATACCAAGAAAATGTTTTTCTAAAACTTTATTTTTTTTTTTTTTTTTGAGAGAGAATATCATTATTTCACCCTTTATAGAGTGCTGTGGCATCACGGCTCACAACACCCTCAAACTCTTGAGCTTAAGCTATTCTCTTGCCTCAGCCTCCCAAATAGCTGGGACTACAGGTGCCCACCACAACACCTGGCTATCTTTTGTTGTAGTTGTCATTGTTGTTAGCTGATCCAGGCCAGGTTTGAACCTGCCAGCTTCAGTGTATGTTGCTGGCACTATAACCACTGTGCTATGAACACTGAGCCTGTATTTCTAAACTTTTATAGTTTTACACTTTTATTTGAGTCTATGATCTATTTTAAGCTAATGGTTGTATAACGTGTGAGATTTATTTTGATGATTTTTTTCCCCTTGTATTGCCTTTGGATTTCTAAATACTTCAACATAATATATCAAATAGGCCATCCTTTGTCCATTGGATATTTTTGCGTCTTTGCCCCCCAAATCAATTGGGCATATTTACAGAGCTTTCATTCTTCATTTTGTATCCTGTATTCTACTGATCTATATTTCTAGCCTTCTGTCAACAATACATAGTCTTGATTACTGTAGCTTTATAATAAATCTTGATATAGGGCAGAGTGATTTTTCCCTATTTTTTTCCTTTTCAAAATTATTTTAGCTTTTCTAATGTCTTTGAATTTCTACATAAATTAGAATAATTTTGTATGTTCTGGTTTGGATTTTAAAGGGAATTGGGTTAAACCTATATATATATATATAAAGATCAATTCTCCTCAATATATATATAGGCTATATATATAGCCTCAATATATATATAGACTATATATATATTGAGGAGAATTGATCTTTACTGTTTTATCTTTTCCAGTCCATGAGCATGCTATATGCTTTTTTTTTAGATCTTGAATTTCTTTCCTCAGAGTTTTATCATTTTCAGCATATAAGCTTTTAGCATATTTTGTTACATTTATACCTAAATATTTCAAGTTTTAGAAATGATATTGCATTTCTAACTTCAGTTCTTGGATATTTATTACTAGTACGTAGAAATGCCACTTATTTTATGTATTTATTTGTAGTCTGTGAGCTGGATGAACTCACTGAATAGTTCTAGGAATGTTTCTCATGGATTGCTAAAGAATTTCTATATGGACTACCTGCATCTGCAATGTGTCATCTGGAAATAGGAACAGATGTATTTTGTTTTTCTAATCTATACGTCTTTTATTTCCTTTTCCTGGCTTATTTTAGGACTAGACCATTCCATATGTTTATGAATGACATCATTTTCTTGTTCCAAATTTTGGAAAGAAAGCCTTCAGTCTGTATTGTAAATGTAATGTTGTTTTAGGGTTTTCTTTTGAAGAAACTCTATGAATTTGTTAAATTTCGCCTCTCTGCCTAGTTTTCTTAGAATTTTTGTTTTTAAGTCAAGACTGAGTATGAAATTTTACCAAATGATTTTCAACATCAGTTGATATAATTATGTGATTTTTGTTCTTTAGCCTATTTATTGGGGTATCATTTTTATTACAGGGTGGTGGATATTTTCAAATATTGACCACAGCTTGTGTTCTTAAAGTAAATCCCACTTGGTCATGATGTTGTTTTAAAAACACTGCTGAATTTTATTGCTAATATGTTGTTAATTTTCATCTATTTTTAGGAGAAATATTCTTCCATAATTGTGGGGGTATTTTAAAGATTTATTCAACAAAGATATAAATCAATATTTTACTAGGAAATAAAATGAGATAAACTAACAATTTGGAACAGTATATGATTTTATATCAAACATAATTTATAGCCATATCTGTTATATGGTAGCTTCTCTGGTCCAGTATCAGTGTCTAGGTAAGAAATATTTCCCTACCCCAATTTTTTTCTTATTTGAAAACATTAAGGTGTACAAATATTTTTGTTACATGGATGTCTTTAATGAAACTTTAGTCAGGGCTACAAGTGTGCCTGCTACACAAACAGTGTTCATTGTATCTGTTAGTAAGATTTTTATACCTCATTTTCTCCACTCTCACTCTTTTTGATTTTCAATAAATTTTACTTTCTTATTGCCCTTATGTGACTGTTAATTAGTTCACAATTACTAAAGCGTACATGTGGTGTTTGTTTTCCATTCTTGAGATGTTTTGCTTAAGATTATGTCTGGTTCCATACAAATTGCTACAAAAGATATTAGTTCATTGCTTTTATTGCTGAGTAGTACACAATAGTCTTGTTAAATTTCAAAATATGAAGAGTGTATAAATGTTTTTATTCCATAGACAGGTTTTGTAATTTCCTTATCCATCAAATAGTGTTCATTGTGCCTGTTATGTAGATTTTTACTCCTCCTATCCTCCCCATTTCCACCTTCCCAATTTTCAATGACTTTTACTTACTTCTGTGTAAGTAAGATATGTGCCTATGAGTTAGTTGGAAATTACTAGAAAGCACATGTGGTATTTGTTTTTCTATATTGAGATACTTAGGATAGCAGTCTTCAGTGCCATCCAAATTGATGCCAAAGACATTATTTCTTTTTATAGCTGACCAGTCCTACATGGTATACAACTGCCATATTTTGTTAACCCATTCCTTATTGATGGGCATTAAGATGGATTCCATATCTTTATGATTATGAATTGTGCTGCAGTGATCACTTAAGTGCAGATGTCTTTTTGATAAAAGTGACTTATTTTCCTTCGAGTGGATACCTGGTAGGGGATTAATGGATTGAATGATTTGTCTACTTTGGGTTTTTTGATGAATCGCTGTACTGTTTTCAATAGAGGTTGTAGTATTCTAATTTCCAGTCCCACCAACAGTGTATAAGTGTTTCTTCTCTCTGCATCACTGCCACCATCTATTATTTTTTTGTTTGCTTGTTTTGTTTATTACTTTTTAATAAAAGACATGCTGATAGGAGTAAGGTTGTATATCACTGTGAACTTAATTTATATTCCCCAGTGTAGTGACATTGAACACTTTTTCATATGTTTGTTGCCCATTTGCCTATCTTCTTTCAAGAAAATTCTGTTCATGTCTTTTCCTCATTTTTAATGGATTTTTTATTTCTTCATTGAGAACTTGTTTGAGTTCTTTGTAGATTCTGGATATTACCCTTTAGAAGATGTGTAGTTGTGAATATTTCCCCCATTCTGTAGGTTGCCTATTTGCTCTGTTGATTATTTTCATAGTGGTTTAGAAGTTTTCTTTTTTTTTTTTTTACTAAGTCAAATACACATAGATCATGAATACATTTATGCATATGCAGGGTACAATGTGTTGATTTTTTTATACAATCTGACATGGTTACATCAACCAATCAACATAGCTTTCACTTCATTTACTTGATTATTGTGTTAAGACATTTATGTTCTACATTTGATAGATTTGACTTGTAGCCTTGCAATATGCTCCATAGGTGTGGTCCCGCCTTATAACCTCCCTCCTCTCCTCCCTTCTGACTCCATTTCTCTCCTTCATCCTGTGCTATCGTTATGTTCTATTTTTCATATCAAAGTCTGAGTAAATATAAGTAGGTTTCGTAGAAGTACTGATATTCCATTTATTTCTATTTGTTGTTGCTTTAATTGCCTTTGAGTTCTTAGTCATAAATTTGTTTAAGCTGATATCTAGAAGAGCTTTCCTTACATTTTCTTCTAGAATTCTTATAATTTCAAGCTTTTCATTTAAGTCTTTTATCCATCTTGAATTCAGTTTTTAATTTCAAAATGTTATAGGATACAAATAGTTTTGGTTACATGAATCACTTTTATAATGCTTAAGTCATAGTTATAAGTATGCTCATCACCCAGATAGTGTTCATTGTACCTGTTAAGTAGGTTTTTGCCCATGTCCTCCTTCCCCTTCATTGACTTCTCTTTTCTCTTAAGTTTTACTCCCTCTATGAATGTGTGTGTTCATTGCTTAGTTCCAATGTAATAATCAGTACATAGTACATATGCTGTTTATTTTTACATTCTTTAATTTTACTTAGGATAATGGTCTTCAGTTTCATCCAAATTATCACAAAGGCATTAGGTCATCCTTCTTCATGGCTAAGGAGTATTCTGTGGTACTCTATGACCATTTCATCTTGAATGCACCCAATCTGTATACATCTTTATGAGTGGTGAGGGATAAGGGTCTTGTTTTTCTTTGTGTGGCTGTCCAGTTTTCCCAGAACCATTTATTGAATAAGGCTTCTTTTTCCCAGAGTTCTTGTTTCCATTGTGGAAGATCATTTGTTTATAAGTAGATGTTTTTAGATCTGAATTCTCTCTTTTGTTCCATTGGTCCATGTCTCTACTTTTGTACCAAGACAGTGTACCCATAATATTTATGTGGATGGTCACCCTGTATCATGTTATTTTGTTTAATTTAACATTACTGTATAGTTTGAAGTCTGGTAATGTGATACCTCCAGATATTTTTTTCTTAATTTCACTTGACTATTTAGACTTAATTTTGGTTCTAAACAAAGGATAGAATTATTTTTTCCTATATCTATGTAATATGACATTAGTATTTTGATGGGGATTGTATTAAATCTGTAAATTACTTGCGGGGGGGCAGTGTGGACATTTCCACAAGGTTGATATACTGATCCTTCTTTATTCTTTTTCTGCTATGTTTGACTAATTAAATTAGTTTGAAAGCCCTGCCTCTTAGCTCAGAGATTCTTATGCTAAGTCCAGCCTGATGTTGAAGATTTCTAATGTATTTTGTATAACTCTTTAGCAAGTTTTTCATGCTTTTATTCATATCCTGAAGCATTTTTGATCTTTTTTTGTTGATTTTCAACTTTCTCTTCAATTCCATTCATGTTGCTTTCCATCCATATTCTAAATTCCATTTCTGACATTTCAACAATTTCCTTTTGGTTAGGTTTCATTGCTGTGTATTGTATTGTGATCATTTGAGAGTGAGGAACTATCTTGTTTTTTTCATATCATGACAATTTCTTTTCTGCTTTCTTCTTATCTAAAATTTCTTATCTCAGCTCAGTGCTGATACCTGTACTTTGCTGGAAACTCTCCTACTCTTTGAGGAGGAGACATCCCTAAGTAATGCTTTTCTGTCTTACTCTGGAGGGTTGATCAGTGAGAGAGTGGTTACAGTGGTTAGATTTGTATTAGTCCCCAAGCCTTTGATGGAGCTCAGACAGGGTGCTGGCAAGTCTCTCTCTATAGAGTTCAGTGGCATGACCTGAGCAGGTTGCAGAACCTTGGGGAATACCTAAGCACATCATAGATTCTTCATCAGTACCTGGATAGGTCATGAGACCTGAGCCAGGGCTAGAGGATCTTCATGTCAAGTGATGGGTTGTTTCTGAGGCCAGTATTGGAAACTTGGGCAGGGGACTTTGTGGGGGGGAGGCCAGATTGGCTGTTTGGTGAGGCTATCTAGGAAGTAGTCACAGGTGTCAGGACTGTGTAAGCTGCTATGTGGTGTGCAGAGTGGGGACTGTGCCCTGACAGCTTGTGCAAAAAAACAAAAAAAAAATGTGACTCACTATGAGCTGTGTAGGACTATGGGGATATGGCCCATCCATTAGCACACTGGGTTGGGATGTGTGGCCTTATGTTTTGAATTCAGGTCCCTGGGATGTGGACCTCTACATGGCATGCGGTGGCAGGGGGCTTATTCCTCTGATAGGAACACAGGACTGCTTGGGAATGAGGGGGTTCTGAATGCATAGGTTGGGGGCTTGCTCCACTGTTCTGGGTAGGGCTATAGGTGATGGCCTGCTGGATGACTGGGCCTTTCATCCTACACAAGTCCCATTGAAGCTAATGCCATAGGTTCCTCCAAGCTTTGCTCAAACTCTCTTGTGCTCAAGGCCTATGAATGCATCGGCACTCCCTGCTTCCTTCCCAGCCCTGTAAGAGTTGATGACAGCACATCTATAATGAAGTCAATACCTGTGCAGATCAGGAGCTCTAGATTTGAGTGCTCAAGAGTAGCATCAACTGTGGAAAATCAGGAACCATGGCCACTAGGGTTCTTGTCGAGCCCACTATCTGATACAAGTTTAGGCCTGTAATAGTAGGGATGGGCAGAGCATAAGTAGTGTTTGCGCTGGGAGCATTGGGCCCTAGGTCTTTCTCCTTTATCCCTTTATTCCATGTTTAAGAAACTCTCCAAGGTATCTTCCAGTCTTGGAGAGTGGAACTTTCCTTACCCAGCTCCTTCAATCTAAGTGTCTTTCACCCGTTCTCTGATGATTTACAATGCTCTGCTTGAGAGGGTCCATCTGTAGGAAAGGAACTACTTTCAGTTTTCTATCCTCTCAAAGAAAGTGGTATGTGAGAGCTGTTTCTGCCCTTCTACTTTGACCCCTTCCTTAGTGATTGAGAGTATGGCTCTGGATCCAGACTGCCTAATTTGAAATCGTTCAGTAGCAGTTATTAATCATGATACCTTGAAAGAGTTATTTATAATTTCCATTTAAGTGTGATGTGCTTAATGGGTATAAAAATATCTCCTTCACTTGTTTGTTTTGAGAATTAAGTGGCAAAATTTATGTAAAACTCTGAGAATAGTGCTGTTATTATATGACAGTTATATGAGCCATTACTCAAAGGTTAAATGATAATATTTAGTTGTGAACCAATATACTGGCACTGTTTGCCTTTCCAACACCATGATAATATTTAGTTGTGAACCAATACAGTCATCCTCTGAGAAACTCTTGAGGTTTTTGACATAGGAATGAGAAATTTTAACATTTACATTAACAATATATCAAAACCTTTTATAACCTCAATGAAATGTGATGATACCAGAAAAAGCATCAAAAATTTGGTTTGATGTTACAGTATCCACAGGAGTTTAGTATAATTAATACTAATATTTAATATTAGTAAAATATCATCCAAATGTGAAACATTTAAGGACATGTGGAAAAATTATACCTCAATTTGCTTCAGACTAGGATTTTATGAACGTAGATTATTAGCAGAAATAAAATACATTAAAATTATTCATTCAGATTAATTGTAAGTATTTATTTATTTATTTAGATATAGGGATTATCCAAATTACATGGGAGCAACATTTTCTGGGAAAATATGTGTTACTCATTATTCTGCAGGAGTTGTATTGGTATGTAGATATTAATTATTTATTCTTTCAGAAAAATTTACACATTTAAATTTATGTAACTGGATAGCAAATAGTTAATAGTTTATATTTATGTTCACATTTACAAATTGCATTTGTTTTATTATTTCAGGTTCATTGAGGGTGCAAAGAATTAGGTTACACTGTTTGCCTTTCCAGCACCATTTGTTGAATAGGTATTCATTTCCCCTTTTGTTTGGTTTACTGAAGATCAGATGGAAAGTAGAGACTGGTTTCATCTCTTGATTTGCTCTTCTGTCCCCTATGTCTATGTCTCTATTTTTGTGCCAATACCATTCTGTTGTGATTACTGTGGACTTGTAAAATAGCCTGAAGTCTGGTAGGGTAATGCCTATGGCTTTGTTTTTATTACTAAGAATAGCCTTGGGTATACAAGTTTTTTCTGCTTGCATAAAAAATTGAAGTACTATTTTTTCCATTCAAAGTATGATGTTGGTATGTTATTTATTTTTTATTCTTTATTAAATCATAACTGTGTACGTTGATGCATTTATGAGGTACAATGTGCAGATTTGATACGCAATGCAGAATGCTTACCTCTAACTGATTAACATAACCATCTCCTCACTTATTTGTTATGGTAAAACATTCATACTCTATTCTTAATGGTTTATAAATGTATTATTGCATTAGCACATTAGGTTA